>JASPKZ010002325.1:0-100000 GCA_030220185.1 Diploptera punctata
TGCCAATATTATTAACTCAAAATCCATCCACTTTAAATGATTTGCTCTGTTTCTACTGGGCTCTCTAGATGAGTACGAAATTTTGCAATCAATGGTATGGGAACTCATATATCAGTGGAAGATAACTGATGTATCCTAATTTACCTGAATAAAACACGCATTTTGCTAAAGAGACGATAAAATAATTAAACGTTTTGCGTTAAAATTACAATGCAGAAAACTCTGTATCTGGAAGTTTTGAAATCTTTATAATATGATAGATTATATCAGTCTGAGTCATTATATTTATTTAAATGCAGTGGCTTTGAAATTTTTCATTAGCCAATAATGACTGAGGAAAACAAACAATAACAATAAAAAACAATAACAAGAAAGATTATAAAATGTTCATCATCTTTTCCCTGGCTTCCCAGTATATGTCCACGAAATTATTGGTTGTTAGGTTGGGCAAGTTCGGATGTGATCAGCATCCATATTTTCCATAGTGTTGCAGAGGATACATTGTTGAGTGTGGTAGAAGACCGAGGCGATGAATGTGTTTATCTAGGCAGTCGTGTCCTGTTGCAGTACGGAATGATGCAACGGCTACTCTTCTGGGCCAATCTGGCAGTGTAGTTTGGATGGATGCTTTCCAAGGTTTTCAGTCAATTGGAGCTCTAGGGAGGTTTTGAAGGCTTCTCTCACTCTGAAGCGGATGTTCATAGCTGCTCTAGAGTAAGATATAATGTTCGGTGATGTCTGAAGGATGTGGGTTCCTTTCTTGGCCAGCAAATCTGCCATTTTGTTCGCTGTAATGCCACAATGGGATGATATCCACTGCACACGTAGAGATATACGCATTATTGAATTTGAAATCAGTATATAATTGTAAAGAGAGCAAAAAGAAAGTAGACCTTGATATATCATCTCGTCTAAGATATTCACTTCAGCACAAGCTATGAAAGGACTAATACTCATGTTGAGGGATGAGATGAGATTAAGTTCTTATTAATTGAAGATATGTGATATACAAGGATGCCGGCTAATCAGGCCTGTGACAACACCACAGCGGCGGAAGAAATTAAATGGAACTAAATGAATCATGTAATAATGGAGAAGCGATGGAATGGAGTTTTGACAAGTGAAAAGGGAGAAACCCGAGAAAAATTGCCTTGACTCCGGTTCGTCCATTACTAAACCCACATAGAGTTGCCGAGATGCGAACTCGTGATTCAGCGATGGAGGGCGAGTGTCGTACCACTTGAGCCGCCAACCAGTTAAATGTGTTATTTAAAATAATAAATGTAGATTTAAATGGATGGATTATATAGGAATAGGTACGAGGGAGATACGTCTCGAATTATTGGAATGGGAAGATAGAGAAGAATGGAGAAAGAAGTTGAAAATTTAAAAAGCTTTGGACACAGGAAGATGTTTTTATTACATTGTGAATCTGTTCATAAGTAAAAATAATACGTTCGTTATATAAAAGGTAATAAATTCCAAATCGTTTCATGTATATAGGGATAAAATTTGGTTTCTCCAATCCTCGCAAAATACAAATCTAATAACATCAAAGCTTCTGTAATACGAGTACAATAGCAGAAGTAATTAATTTGCCAGCATATTTCTTGCAAGTTTTATTCCCCATGTGTGCCCTGTTAATTGAGTAATAAATATAGATCTGAATATCTGTGTACATGTGTTTGTATGTTGGCTTAACTATAGGAGCTATTAGCTTATCGACGCCCTTAATACTTCGCATGCATCGCCTGGCTGGGTACGCAACACGCTACACAAATGCGAGAACAACATGTGGGCGGAATATTACATCCATTTTTTACCAACCATAGCGTTTCAAACTCTTGTCATACAAAACAGAACACTGCTAAGTAATCGAACGAATCAAATTTCCACACAATATTAAAATCTCTTGCGTAACGTGTCTCATGCACGTATTTGTGTACGAAAAACTAAAAAAAAAGTACAAAAAAAGTTTTGTCTGTATAATTCTTACCTCATATAGTTGTTTCTGTGAGGCATATGTTTTAAGGCTATTCTGCAGTTAAATGATTAAACAAAGTAACAAAAACCAACAAAAATGAAAAGATTGATGATAGTAAAAAATCAGGAATATATCAAATTAAAAGTGCAGAATGTGATAAGATAGGGCCTATGAATAAGGAAAACAAAGATAAACTTAATCATTAGAATCAGTGAACACATAATAAATGTAAAAACAAAGAAGAAGTAGAAAAATCTTCAGTAGCTGCTCACATTTGTTCAGAAAAACACAAAATATTTTTAAACAAAAAATTATTAAAACAGTTAAAAACACAAACGAACCCACAATATGGGAAAAAATGTACATACAAAATAACAAGGAGGGAATTATGAATTTTGAAATTCCCGCTGAAAGGAACATAATTGGCAAGATCTTTGGATCAGAGAAAGAAGAAGCAGAAGTCGAGATCCCGGGCCGACAACTTGGGGAAAACCATTCTGTAACTACTGAAGATGAGTCTAACAAGCTTTGTCTGACAGAAACAATGATATGAGGTAAGAATTATACATATAAGTAAAGTAAAACCTCATAATGGTACTTCCTATTGTATTTACAAACTACATATAAACCTATTACTCAATACTAATAAAATTCATTGTTAAAACCGTTGAGGCGGAGAGTCATAAAATAAAATAAGTTAAAATATACCTCTTAGGTAAAATCCGTCGTCCTCAACGTATAAAATATGTAATCTTTATGCCTGTAGGCCTTTCAGAACATCCGTTCCATCTTCAGCAGGTAGCTCTTCGCTACAACATCCAGTATGATGGTTGATGCTGCTGGTCTTAATGTGGTGTCGTAACTCACGACAACACCACATTAGGACCAGCAGCATCAACCATCATACTGGATGTTGTAGCGAAGAGGGACCTGCTGAGGATGGAACGGAAAGCCTACAGGCATAAAGATTACATATTTTATACGTTGAGGACGACGGATTTTACCTAAGAAGGTATATTTTAACTTATTTTATTTTATAACCTATTACTAATCATCATATATAATTAAAACCAAAACGTAATCAATAAATGAACTCGACACGAAGAAGAAAAACACTAATTGGCTTTATTCTGCTATAAAATATTGGTTGAGAATGAGAAATATGCCGGGTTTATATTTCAATACTAGACATCATGTACGATTATAAGTATGAAAGAAGGGTATAGGTAGAGCACGACGTAAGTCACTTTTTTGTCGAAATACAGTTTCGGGTGTCATTAGGTACTCGATGGAAAGCACTATAATTTCTTCTTCCTTCCAAGTATTAGGCCAATGCCTGTTACGATCCTATAGAAAATTTTTCCTCCAGCGTTTGAGGGAAATTCTCGTATAAGACTTGAAAGCATAATAATAGTCCCTTCGATTGGTTGCTGGCCAAAGGAAGGCAAGACCGGTGATGGGGCTGCCATCTTATAGCCTCTGGTCAGTCTTTTCTGGAGAAGAAAAGAAAATAAAGGAAAGAAGAAATGGAAGAAAGAAAGACTCCCTAGCCCTCCGATGCCCTAATAGCGTCGGCGTCGAAAAAACAAGAGTTAACCA
The DNA here is from genome assembly GCA_030220185.1 of Diploptera punctata. NCBI lineage: Eukaryota > Metazoa > Arthropoda > Insecta > Blattodea > Blaberidae > Diploptera > Diploptera punctata. The sequence goes on from JASPKZ010002325.1 coordinate 3,584, forward strand.
AGAGAGGTTAGATAGTAAAGTTAAAAGAGTGCAAAACACAAGTAAGTGGAAGAAATGTTTTGCACAGCTTGGACACCTTGTGGTCGCCATCCACATATCCCCTAGATGAGGACCCCTGAGAGCAGCACTATAATTTATGAGTGTAAACAGTAAAATATACAATTTAGTCATGGGTTTATTTATCTAAAAAATGGCGTACATGTAAGGAAGTATGGATGTTGACTAACTGAAGTACCTTTTCTAGTTTACAAGGAAAAAGTAACTGGTTCTTTCCCTGTAATCTTCACATTATTTTATTAATCTCTTTTTTTTAACAGACGTGCAGCTTTTTTTAAACATTGTCATAGATTACATTGGTCAACATGATTTTTGTCTCATGAGTACCAATAGTTGTACTTAATGCAGTTTTTTTATCGTGTTTTCAAATATGTATTCGGAATTTCTCCATCACCGACAGCTTTTTTATTTCAATTTCAATTAATGGGTTTAAATAATTTTTTTAATAAACCTAGATTTCTTCGCAGAAAATCTTGGCGCAGTGAGCGATGAGCATAGGGGATACTTTCATTAGGAGATTTCAGGTATGGAAAAGAGATATCAAGGCAAATGGAATCCTAATATGCTGACCGATTATTTTTGGACCGTCAAGAGGGATGCTCCACAGGCGAAATATAGCAGAAAATCATTTCTTACTTTCTAGGTGAGTCCGAATGTTCGAATATTGTGTTGTTACGAATGTAGAAAATATTAATGTGTTTGAAATTTAAAAAAATCATGTCTCTCGGAAACCTTGCGTGATGGATAAAATCGATATCATATTTGTTTTCAGGAGAAAACATACTATCAGAATCACATATTTTTCTTTCTGAGACAATTTTGTTTTGTTGCTCAGTGTTACTTTCATACAAGCACCGTGATGTAACCGAGAGGTTTAAATTATCATGCCCTGGCGCAGAGCTACAGGCCTTGTGCTGGTTTGAGTCCCCATATGGAAACATTTGATCACAGAATTTCGGCCAGTATGGGATCGGTACCCGCCCAATGTCATGAGGAAATTTGGGTAGCTATAGGAAGTAGTCGCTCCAAGTTAAGAGAACCAGCTATAATGGCTGGGTACCAGACAGGCTGAATTGTAACCCCTTTACTGGCGGGATTATTGTCAGCCTCTTCGATTGAAATATATAGAAACATACCAGCTGCCTGCTGGTAGCCCAAGGGAGGTCTAGGCCAGGCACACTACAGAGATTTTTTTACATAACGATAGAACAACTTGCATTGGATCTACTACCTGAGAGAATTCTCTGGTCAGATCGTGGTAGGATGGTATTGAAATCTCTTAGGAGGTTCGAACCCGAAGTGAAAACAAGCACGTTTTTGGGCACAGTGAACAAAAATAAGAGAGGGCAAATTTGAGGCTAAATAAAGAACTCCGTTGTATTAATAATGAGGACTTCAGTTTAGTAATTTCTCACAAATTCCAATTGCATGATATATTAAGCTGCCCTTGTTCAATAGCATTATCACAACATTCGTAAGTAGTGTCACGAGTGATTTCCAAATTATCGATAAATTCACGACTCAAGAAGAGAGGAGTGAATTTATCTAGAGTAATTGGAAATCAAGAGTGGAATTTCTTAGGACTATTTAACGAATAAAATTAAGTTGTTTACTCACAAATCAATACATAAATACAGCTATTTTAAAATATTTTTATGTTTAATGTAAACGACAGGTTCGAAAACAAATGAGGAACGTTACGTTTCACATGTTTTATCACTGCAACCAGATCATTTTATTTATTGCCAAAGGATCGTAATATTGTAAGAATGCAACCTAGTGGAGAAAAAAATGAATCAGATCAAACTGTATATTAATTAATTTCTGATGTCCTATGATGTAAATATGTCAATTATATTTTTCTGGAAAGTTATTAACGTTTAAGAAAGCGCAAACAATAGTTTCTTTTTTTTTTGTGGTGTAATCAATTGCTACAAATGTTTTATGTTATCTCCCGCAACCACAATAAGTTTACATTCGTGCACTATATATACAATCTGGTAGCCACATGCAGTCACTGCAAAATAATGCTGTTACCTATTCAGAAAGTTAAAAAGGAGGAGCTTGATTTTAAAGTGATAAAATTAAATTAATGCCGTAGCGTAGTGGTTAAGGCACTGAGCTACAAGCCGGAGGGTCTATGGTTCAAGTCCTGTTGGGGTCAGGATTTTTAAACTGACCCAAACCCTCTGGCGGCACTATGGCCCTGGGGTCGACTCAGCCTCTAACGGAAATGAGTACCAGACGCTTGTTCTGGGGGTAAAGGCGGCCGTCATGCAGGGCTGACAACCCGGCTGACATAAAGTGCCGATTGTCTAGAAAACGTGGGAGCCTTACCCCAAGTGCCTCCTGGCCTGTTGTGGGATCACTTTACTTAAAATTAAACTAATAAATCGAGGTGAAAAACGACTGACTGGTTGAAAATAAAAAAAAATCATTGAAATGTGATTTGTCAGTGACTCCCATTTGGGGCATAGGTTAAATAGTCTCTATAAAATGTTTGTATGTGGGGTATTTGTGTTTATGCTTTTTAATTTTGCTTTATACTACTTTTATATAGGATTGTAAAGTTATGTGGGTGTATAAATATTGTCGACAACAATGTAATTGCGTGTTTATTCATATAAGCATGGAACAGTAATAGGAAAGCCAGAGGGAAGACGCCCAATTGGTAGACCAAGAATGAGGAGGGAGAATAACATTAACTATGATTTGAGGGATGTAGATTACACAGGAAATGATTAGAAAGCATTAGCTCAGGATAGGGATGTATGGAGAGCTTATGTCCGCGCGGCTATGAACCTACGGTTTTCGATAGTGCCAGTGAGTAAGTAAGTAAGTAAGTATAGAACAGTAATATGCATTTACGGCCAAACAGACCCGTGCGCCATGTCATTATAAATTAATTTATTTTTTATTTTTTTTTTACTTTCCAAATTTTTACTACTACTAATACTTCTGCTACTACTGCTACTAATTCTACTTCTACTACATCTACTGTTAAGGGAAAAACATGGGCTTACAAGAAGACTACATCTACTACTACTGCTCTAGTGCTACTACTACAACTGCTACTAATAGTATTAATAGTAGTTTAGTCTACCTCGCAAATCCTCATGTGAGGACATGTGTCCTCCCTAGCGGGAATTTCTTGAGCAAGCTAATTTAGTTTTTTCTTATTCCCCTACATATGTCAATGGTTAACCTTGGATCAGCAGAAAATTGTTTCAAGGAGACTACTAGTAGGCATCTAGTTGGTATCTGTATACTATTCAGATGGGGAAGACCGATTAAATTTTGCTCAAATGTACTAATTTAAGCTAGTGATTTTTATACGAGCCCGAAAATCTTAAGGCTCGGATCAACATCTTTTAATTCCTTGCGGAAGACTTGTAACTTTGATTTTGCCATCCTGTAAGTCCATCGACCCCGGCCTGGTTTGAATCTGCGACCCTCGGGACTAGAGGCAAGAGACATAACCACTAAACCACCGAGGCCGATACTACTACTACTGTATATTAATTACAGTTAATACTACTCCATGGCGCGACAGATCATTGGTCTAACTGCTGACAGGTCAATTTTAATTTAGTCTAGTAAAATGTATGGGCGCCTAAACATATAAGACAATTAGCGCCTTTCATAGTAAAAGAACGTGGGCTGTAACTAAAATAGTGGCAACACTGCTGTAGAAGCGAAGCGAGACGGAGTTAATTGTTGTAACTTCTGTCACTTGATAATACACGTCTATCCTATCATAGAGTAAATGGACTCGTCCGTACGTCTCAAAGCGCATGAGATTTGGAGAAAGGAATTGTATCTCCTGTGAATTGCCCCTCTAAGCTGTTGTGTTTTGCTATGTTTACAAAGCAGGAACAACAATCTTGATTGAAAATGTAATGTGCCGAGCGTTGCGAATGAAGTGCCCAAATTATTTATAGAACCCTCCAATAAGCAGGATAATGCTCAGGCGCACACGACACATCCTGCAGCTGATTTGTATTATCATTGGGGTGGGACGTGCTTTTTCTTGCACCAAATTAACCGGACTAAAACGCCAGTTATTATGATTTGATCCCTAAGATGAAGGAACCACTTCGTGACCTTCGATTCCAGAATCTTCCCGAGATTCTGCTGGCATTAAGGCGGTCCATCAAAAGCATCAAAAGAACAGGAGATCCTAAAGGGAAACTACGACTTCGACATCGTTGGCAATGAGTTGTAGACAATGCTCGATACTACATTGAAGGACTGTAGAAGTTTTATAGGCCTGTTACAGTGGAGGAAAATGGTACAAAGCCACTAAATTTAGTAGTAAAACAACCTTATAATATTTATGCAAATACCGTATGTGTGTCATAGATTACATTTAATTATCTTGGGCATAATTCCATACAGGTCTCCTCATTTTGTATTTATTATATATGTAAATAATACGTAAAATCTAAGAAAACGCTGTCCTAGGGGTGGAAATCGGTATAAAGCCAGGTCAACTTCTGGCTCTTACAGATACATAAATGTAAACAAAATACTGCAATTACATGGAGACGACGTGTCTGTGAGCATCGTTCATCAGTTACAAGTCAGTAGTATGTACAATGCGACGTGGAAAGCCTCTATCAAATGAAGAGAAATCAAGAGTTAGTGCCTTCAAGGATATGGGCCTTTCCAATGGACAAATACCTACGAAATTGGGGCTTCAAGATGTGTCATTGACAAATTTGTCAAACTGGGCTTACAATATGGAAAAAAACGGCGAATATGGACGGAGAAGAAAATTGTCTGAGCGCACTAAACGTCTCATTTTACGTAAAGCAAAAGGTAAGAGTATGTTTTCTTCTCAAATCCAGGCTGATTTGAAGTTGCCAGTAACAGCCAGACGAGTAAGACAAATTCTGTCAGAAGACAAGAAGCTAAAATTTAAAATAAAACACCTCTGAACGATGCTCATAAGAAAGTTAGAATGACTTTTGCTGAAGAACACATGTCCTGGACCCCAGAATGGAATAAAGCAATGTTCAGTGATGAGAGGAAGCTTAATCAGGACGGGCCTGATGACCTTCAGTATTACTGGAACGACCTCCGTACTGAAGAGCTAGTTAGAATGAGTAGAAACGTCGGTGGTGGAGGCGTTATGATTTGGGCAGCATTCTGCTTTAAAGGAAGATCAAAAATAGCTTGGACACGCATCAAGATGAATTCTGAGTCCTACACTGAGGAGCTTCTGGAGTCCTAATTGATACGAATGTGTGAGGAATTTGGCGAAGATGTAATGTTTCAGCCAGATAATGCTTCCATTCACGTGTCTGCCAAATCAAAGGAGTGGTTCAGGAAGAAAGAAATACCACTTTTGACGTGGCCAGTCAGAAGTCCTGATTTAAATCCGATTGAGAACTTATGGGGGATCCTGGCAAGGCGTGTGTATCGCAGTGGACGGCAGATTGGGACAGTGACTGAGCAGAAAAATGTTATTCAGGAAGAGTGGGCTTCAATCTCAGTGGAAGAAATAAACACCCTCATCAAGTCAGTGCCAAAGAGAATCTTCCAAGTAATTAACAACAATGGAGGTTCAGCTAAATTTTATAACTTTGTTGTAAACTTTGCGCTCAGTCTTTTTGGTTTAATCTGTGAAATACACAAAGAGCCTTTATACTAACTTCCACCCATATGTGAGAGTGGTTTCAGTTTTCATGTACATTTTTGGACGGAAATGGATAATTAATTTTGACATTATTTTTGTGTGTTTTATACTCAATCACCTCCTCAGTTAATATAGAAAAATGCCAAAGAAAGAGTAAATAATCTTGTGTTAACACTTTTACAAGTGCCTTTATACCAATTTCCTCCACTGTAGTTATACACTATTAATAAATTTATAGTTGCTACTATTAAAGTTACAACCTAAGTATTATACCATATGCTTAAATATAAAATATATTTTTTAACTTATAGAACAATTACATTTGATATAGCCAACTACATTTCTAGCATTTATGTAAGAACATTTTCAAATGAAAAGTAACTAAAAAACTTCGTATTAGGCATAAAAGCTATATTTTAACTCGGTATACAAATTTCAGTAGATTTTCAGGATACCATATACAAATTGTCTTAGGAGATTTTAATGGAAAAGTGGGGCGGGAAGATATATTCAAACCAACAATAGGCAAATCCAGTCTTCATGAAGATAGTAAAGACAACAGGGTTAGAGTAGTCACCTTTTGCTACATCAAAAAATCTCATTGTAAAGAGCACAACATTTCAGCATAAGGATATTCATAAATACACCTGGACGTCTCCAGATGCAGAAACTCGGAACCAGATAGATCGTGTATTAGTGGACAAACGCTGGCACAGTAGCATCATCGATGTTAGATCAGTTAGACGGACAGACTGCAATTCGGATCATCATCTGGTCAGGGTGAAAATCAGACAACGGCTATCGCTTATGAGAGGAATAAACACTGAAGATGATACTGAAAAATTTGAATTAAAAAAACTTGAAAAATGATGAAATGCGGCAAGAATACCAAATCAAAAATTGCTAATAGATTTGAAGTACTGGAATCTGCAAATGACAATGTGGCAAACGAAGAAGAAACTGATATAAGTAAAGAATGGGAGGCTATAAGAGATACTATTAAATTGTCAGCATCAGAAAGCATTGGTTATTTAAAAAAAGAGGAAAATTATGAAATGGTTTGATGAGGAATGTGCCGACATTATAAAGAAAAGAAAGCTATCAAAAATGAAATTGTTACACGAACCAAATGAGATGAATTAAGAGCAATTGGGTAGAATTAGACGGTAAACCACATAGACTGCTAAAGAGTAAAAAGAGGGAATATTTGAGAGAGAAGATTAATGATCTTGAAATGAATGCAAAAAATAGGAACATTAGAGAATTATATCAGGGAATTAGGATAGAGAAGGCAAGAATAAACATAATTCGGAAAGAAAATGGGGAAATTATTGCAGATTCCAGGAGTATATTAAATATATGGAAAAGTTACTTTAATCAGCTATTAAGTATACATACAGAACAGGACATTGAGGAGGATAATTTACAGACAGCAGAAATGCTAGTCGCAGAACCTAGTGCATTAGAGGTTGAAATGGCGATAAAAAAATGAAGATGTATGAAGCATCAGGTTCAGATGAGATCCCAGCAGAACTGATAAAATCAGGGGGAGAAAAATTTGATGGACAAGATACGCCGGTTGCTTAGTATGACTTGGGAAAAAGAAGCTCTTCCAGATCAATGGAAAGAATTGATTATCGTACAAATTTATACGAAAGGCGATAAAACTGATTGCAACAACTACAGAGGCATCTCATTACTTTCAACTTCGTACAAAATTCTAACAAATATATAAGTAAGCAGACTTACTCCCTATATTACGGACATTCTTGGAGATCGTCAATGTGCATTTAAAAGAAACAGGTCTACAAGAGATCAGATTTTCAGTATAAGACAGATTTTAGAAAAGAAATGGGAATATAATGGTACTGTACATCAACTGTATATAGACTTCAAAAAAGCATATGATTCAATTAAGAGGGAGAAGTTATATAGTATCCTGCTGGAGTTTGGAATTCCTAAAACGTTAGTTGGACTTATACGAATGTGTTTAAATGGCACAAAGAGTAGGGTGCGTGTAGGCAAACAGTTTTCGGACGCTTTTGAAATCCAGAATGGGTTGAAGCAAGGAGATGCACTATCTCTTCTACTATTTAATTTTGTATGAGAGCATGCCATCAAATCTTTAGAGGATGAGGAAGGCCTACAACTCAATGGTATAAATAAGCTGTTAGTTTATGCTGATAATGTAGTACTATTGGCCGATAGCGAGAAGATACTAAAGGACAACACGACACACTATTGAGTAACACTAAGGAATTAGGACTGGAAGTAAATATCAATAAAACTAAATATATGATCACACGTAGAAATGCATTATATAACGGAAATGGACAGCTAATGACAAATGAGGGAAATTTTGAGAAAGTGGCTGAATTCAAATACCTAGGAACAATAATCACAAATAGGAATGAGATGCACAAACAAATTAAACATAGACTCAATTCTAGAAATGCGTGCTATTATGCATTGCAGAGACTTTTGCTGTCCCAACTCCTTTGAAAAAAATATAAAACTGAAAATATATAAAACTACTATTCTACTAGTTATATTATATGGGTGCGAAACATGGACTCTTACTTTAAGGGAGGAAATGTGATTACGAGTTTTTGAGAATCAAGTTCTTAGGAAAATTTTTGGACCAAAGAGAAATGAACAGACAGGTGAATGGAGAAGACAACTTAACAATGAACTACATGGTCTTTATAGGAAGCCAGTTATAATAAGAACAGTTAAGTCTCGTAGACTGCGATGGGCAGGGCATGTTGCGCGTATAGGGTATGAAAGACGTGCATGGAAGCTTCTTGTAGGAAAGCCAGAGGGAAAACGCCTAGTTGGTAGACCTAGAATGAGGTGGGAAAATAACATGAACTCTGATTTGAGGGAAGTAGATTATACAGTGAATGATTGGAAAGCATTAGCTCAGTGTAGGGATGCATGGAGAGCTTATGTCCGCGCGGCCATGAACCTATGGGTTCGATAGTGCCAGTGAGAAAGTAAGTAAGTATGTATACAAATTTCAGTTTATATATATATATACGTGTGTGTGTTTGTGTGTGTGTGTATGTGTGTGTGTGTCTGTGTGTTTGTGTGTGTGTATGTAGGTGTTTGTTTTTGTGTGTTTGTGTGTGTTTGTGCGTGATTGTTAGTTTGTGTGTGTTTGTGTGTGTGCGTGTGATAATAAATCTTTTGGCAAAACAAATTCATGTCGAGTTATCCTAGATCACGAAAACCATCCTGATCCTATAAATATTCAAAACTTTTTTTTCATTTTTAGTACAGTACTCCCGGCTCGTATATTTCAAATATACTTTCAGGAATTTCCTTCACAATAAATATCTTAACTCTTGAAATAATTCCAATTTTTAAAAATTACACCAACTGTTTACACATAATTTTAAACACACAAAATACGTACCGGTACATAAATCCTACGCGAAACAAATGCACTTCTAGTCATCCTAGAACAGGAAAATCATCCAAATATTTTAAAATTTCAACGCATTTTTTCTCATTTTCTACCACAATGCCACCTATATATTTTTATTTATCTTCAGGAATTTCCTCTTCAATATACATCTTAAGTTAAAGGAAAAAACATTCTAAGTAAAAGAACGCACATACCGACTGTTTTTACAGAATTTCGCGAATATCAAAGATTTATATAAAATCTTTCTCCAATCAAAAGCAAAGCATACGTGTGTGTGTGTATGAGGTGTGAAATGATAGGTGTTCTGCTCAGTTCCGGAGGATTAGTAAACCGACAACTGCGCTCGCTCACTTTACCCCGCGGTAAACTAACAGCTGGTCTAATATCCATGTGTGTCAATCACAGGAGTCCAAAAAATTACAGCTCGTTTTCTCAAACTGAAGGCGGTACTTATCAAAGGTAACTAAATTCTCACAATACTGGCTTGGTACCAATACAATACAATGGCCAAACACCATGATAAATATTTTCACCCATACGGACTTGACCACCCATGCGGACTCGACCCAGAACGTGACCCGTAGCTTTTCACCAAAGCAGAATGCCTTATATCAATCGGAATAGTAATTACAATAGTATTCACGTTAAATTTTCCCACATATTAGCCCTCCGTTGACGTTGATCGTTGGTCTTAGTGAATGTGGCACCGAGACTGCCGGTTCCATATGCCAAAGAGTTATTACATGTGTTTAACATAATATACGGGCATATATATCTGAAGCTATGTACTACTTCTTATATTACGAAAACAACTCTCCTTAAGTTGAAGTTATTTTTATATTAGTTGTAATTTATTTTAACAATTTTAAATTATTCCTTTAATTTTTTCTAGTCCTCCAGAGGCTATATGTAACCTAAAGGTTCGCTTCCAAATGACATGCAACTAATTTAAATTACTAATTAACAATTTTCAAGTCTCAAAGAAAAGGAATTTGGACGAATAATCATGATAACTATAGTATTTCAATATTGGTTAACAAATTTATTTTTTAATTTCTGACATTTCCTCGAATAATACTAACAAGAGAAACATAAACCGTTGCATGCCGAAACTTACTTTGAAATTTCTCCCAGAGAAACGGTTTGATTTACAAAGGCAGTGCCCAAAAATCTGCTGTTTTTAACTGCAAGACACAGAAACCGAAGCCAGAATCCACAAATGGGAATCCACAGTGTGGAGCAAATGGTCTCAATACTTGAGCAAGAGCAGAGTGGAGTGAGGCGGGACGCGGCGCGGACGGCAGATAATGAGAATTATCTAATCTACGAATTCGGGACTTGTAGTACTTCCTATCGTTTAAATGAGAGATTTGGCGCTAGATTTTAGTGCCTTGCAATTAAAAAGGCATATATGTGTTTGGGCACGGCCTATGTACATCATAACGCTTCTCTGGATGAAATTGCAAGGTAGAATTCGTTATGCAATTGTTGATAATTCCCTTGTAAGAATAACCGTTTCATTATTCCACATTTTAATAAGAAATCGGAGGAATAACCATTCACATACTTTATAAATTCAAGATCACATTTTATATATTGACTAGCTAATACCCGACGTCCGGTGCTACGCCTAAATAAATGAAAATTAAAGTGATTTCATGCTTAGTTGAATAAGTAAAGGGAAAAATTTATATTGTAATTATTTTTAGATACCCCGTGCTGTTTACCCGGCGTTGTCCGAAATTCAACTCATCGGGATCTTCTTGGCAAAATGAGCTGAAGGACAAAAATTAATGTATTTCTTATGATTAGTTGAATAAGTAAATTTGAAAAATAATTATAAATGTATATCGTAATTATTTTAAGATTCCCCGTGCTGATATCCGGTGTTCCCTCCATGGTATCTTTACCTTGTCGTGGTGGAGTGGCTTGTGTGCTTCAATGATCCTGAGAGCTATGCCGGCGGTAGCATTGCTGCCGATAGGGTTACCCATGCCGGACTGGTCGAAGGTGATAAGCCAGACGAAATAAGTACCTTGGTCGAAAGAGTGACGATCTTTCACTGTAAAAATACAACCGTCAAGAAATGCGGACATGGGTTCTACTGGGGTAAAATTTTCCGGAGGTCAAATAGTCCCCCATTCGGTTCTCCGGGCGGGGACTACTTCAGGGAACCCATGCCAAAGGCTCAAACACAGGGACATGTTCCTAGGAACATGGAATGTTAGGACTTTATACAATAGCGGGGCACTAGAGGGATATTAACGCGGGGAATTGGATAAATCGCCCTTGGATATAGTCGCCCCCCCGTACGGAAGTTAATGTGGCCAGGAGAAGGTAGTCAGGAATCAGGAAGCTTTGCATATATACTATGGGGGTGCAGAAAGACCTGCATTTGGAACGGGGTTTTTTAGTCAGAAGGAGGATCCTATCCACTATCCGAGATATTAAGTTTGTTAGTGATAGGATATCATACATAATTCTAAAAGGTAAACGACATGATTTTATAATTGTAAATGTACATGCCCCCACAGAAGATAAAGATGACAAGATCAAGGATGAGTTCTATGAAGAATTAGAATGCTTATTTGATAGCCTTTCACGATATCATATGAAAATTGTCTTAGGAGATTTTAATGCAAAAGTGGGGCGGGAAGATATATTCAAACCAACAATAGGCAAATTCAGGCTTCATGAAGATAGTAACGACAACGGGGTTAGATTAGTCACATTTGCCACATCAAAGAATCTCATTGTTAAGAGCACAACATTTCAGCATAAGTATATTCATAAATTACACCTGGACGTCCCCAGATGGAGAAACTCGGAACCAGATAGATCATGTATTAGTGGATAAACGCTGGCACAGTAGCATCATTGATGTTTAGATCAGTTAGAGGGACAGACTGCAATTCAGATCATCATCTGGTCAGGGTGAAAATCAGACAACGGCTATCGCTTTTGAGAGGAACAAACGCTAAAGATGATTCTGTAAAATATGAATTAAAAAACTTGAAAAAATGATGAAAATGCGGCAAGAATACCAAATCAAAATTGCTAATAGATTTGAAGTACTGGAATCTTCAGACGACAATGTGGCAAACGAAGAAGAAACTGATATAAATAAAGAATGGGAGGCTATAAGAGATACTATTAAATTGTCAGCATCAGAAAGCATTGGTTGTTTAAAAAAGAGGCAAAACAAGAAATGGTTTGATGAGGAATGTGCCGACATTGTAAAGAAAAGAAAGCTAGCAAAAATGAAATGGTTACACGAGCCAAATGAGGTAAATTTAGAGCAATTGGGTAGTGTTAGACGGGAAACCACCAAGTTACTAAAGAGTAAAAAGAGGGAATACTTGAGAGAGAAGATTAATGATCTTGAAATGAATGCAAAAAATAGGAACATTAGAGAATTATATCAGGGAATTAGGATAGAGAAGAAAGGGTTTCAGGCTAGAACAAACATAATTCGGAATGAAAATGGGGATATGATTGCAGATTCCAAGAGTATATTAAATGTACATACAGAACAGGACATTGAGGAGGATAAGTCACAGACATCAGAAATGCTAGTCGCAGAGCCAAGTGCATTAGAGGTTGAAATGGCAATTGAAAAATTGAAGATGTATAAAGCATCAGGTTCAGATGAGATCCCAGCAGAACTGATAAGATCAGGGGGAGAAAAATTGATGGACAAGATACGCTGTTTGCTTAGTATGATTTGGGAAAAAGAAGCTCTTCCAGATGAATGGAAGGAATTAATTATCGTACCAATTTATAAGAAAGGGGATAAAACTGATTGCAACAACTATAGGGGCATCTCATTACTTTCAACTTCGTACAAAATTCTAACAAATATATTAGTAAGCAGACTTACTCCCTATATTGATGACATTCTAGGAGATCATCAATGTGCATTTAGAAGAAACAGGTCTACAACAGATCAGATTTTTAGTATAAGACAGATTTTAGAAAAGAAATGGGAATATAATGGTACTGTACATCAACTATATGTAGATTTCAAAATTAAGAGGGAGAAGTTATATAGTATCCTGCTGGAGTTCGGAATTCCTAAAAAGTTAGTTAGACTAATACGAATGTGTCTAAATGGCTCAACGAGTAGGGTGCGTGTAGGCAAACAGTTTTCAGACACTTTTGAAATCCAGAATTGGTTGAAGCAAGGAGATGCACTATCTCCTCTACTATTTAATTTTGTACTAGAGCATGCCATTAAATCTTTAGAGAATGAGGAAAGCTTACAACTGAATGGTATTAATAAGCTGTTAGTTTATGCTGATGATGTAGTACTACTGGCCGATAGCGAGGAGATACTAAAGGCCAACACGCACACACTATTGAGTAACACTAAGAAATTAGGACTGGAAGTAAATATCAGTAAAACTAAATATATGGTCACACGTAGAAATACATTATGTAATGGAAATGGACAGCTAATGACAAATGAGGGAAATTTTGAGGAATTGGCTGAATTCAAATACCTAGGAACAATAATCACAAATAGGAATGAGATGCACAAAGAAATTAAACATAGGCTCAATTCTGGAAATGCATGCTATTTTGCATTGCAGAGACTTTTGATGTCCCAACTCTTTCAAAAAACGTTAAGCTGAAAATATATAAAACTATTATTCTAGCAGTTATATTATATGGGTGCGAAACATGGACTCTTACTTTAAGGGAGGAAAGGAGATTACGAGTATTTGAGAATAAAGTTCTTAGGAAAATTTTTGGACCAAAGAGAGATGAACAGACAGGTGAATGGAGAAGACTACATAACAATGAACTACATGGTCTTTATAGGAAGCCAGATATAATAAGAACAATTAAGTCCCGTAGACTGCGATGGGCAGGACATGTTGCGCGTATGGGGAATGAAAGACGTGCATGGAAACTTCTTGTAGGAAAGCCAGAAGGAAAACGCCCAGTTGGTAGACCAAGAATGAGGTGGGAGAACAACATTAACTATGATTTGAGGGAAGTAGATTATACAGGGAATGATTGGAAAGCTTTAGCTCAGGATAGGGATGTATGGAGAGCTTATGTCCGTGCGGCCATGAACCTACGGTTTCGATAGTGCCAGTGAGTAAGTAAGTAAGTAAGATATCCGGTGTTGCCCGGGAATATACTTCTTGGCTTAAATGAGCTAAAAGACAAAATTCGTTATTGTGAGTTATCCGTAAAAGAATACCCGACATGTGCTGCTATGCTTGCACAGGAATCTACGTACTTGTCTGGATCTTCTTGGCATCAGTGAAAGACAAAAATGGTTATTGTGAGTTATCCGTAAGAGATAAACACATGCTCTCGCGGACGTTTTTGTAAAGCGTTTTGAGATATTCAATTCTGTGTACATTAATTTTGTGGATTTGTTATGGTTTACGCAGCGTAAGCCATTTAAGCGTCAAAAGAGCTACTGTTTTCACGTTTTCCACTACAAAGGGCGATGTGTAGGAGTTGAGTATCACAACTCTATTATAGCCAATGTTCATCCTGGGAATGTCCTGAACATTTTGCAAAAAGCCTCATCACAATCGGATCAACGGTATGGCCACACATGAAGTACGAACAAACAAACAAACAAACAAACAAACAAACAAATGAACATTCATTTTTTCATATTAGATATATTAGATTACATCTTAGAAGAATTACACATGGAATCTTTAGAAAACAAAATTTCTGATTATAAGTCAAGATGGATGCAACATTTCATCGAATGGAAGATCACAGAATACCCAAACAAATGTTAAGATATCAACCTGCAGGAAGAAGAAGACCAGGACGTCCATTCAAAAGACTTCTGGATGGTGTTTCTCTTGAGGCCGAAACAGGTCAACAAATGGCCTAAATTCGTGAATGTACTATGATGATGATGAGATAAATAGGGATCATCTTAGTATGAATATGTTATCAATTTGGAATATATATTAATTAATTAATTTATGTTTCTATTTTATTTATCCTAAAGGCTAATTAAATTAATTTACATGAAGTAATTATTCTCATAAGAAACTGAGTGCTAATTTAGTATTTACTAGTTTATCAGAATATTACTAATTTTCCATCACCTTATGTTTTTTCTGATTCTTGAAATTGTATTCACGAATTCATTTAATGAATTTCTTTCCACAGTAAAATAGTATGAAACTATGATTAGACTCACAAATTGTCCATAACGTGAAGAAACTTTATTTCGGAAATGCTGTTAAATAGAGATGTAAATTTCATTCAGTCGGTTAAAGGAAACGCTTCGTTGTTTCTATTGATCTCACAAGAATAGCTTTATTGTTATAAGCATTCATTTCTCAAACGTTATTTATTGGTAGAATAACCAATCTGGCTAATAGAAATGATGCATTCAAGTGAGAAATAACTTTTGAAACTACTTGGTGAAATATTTATTCTGTGATGTTTAAAATCTGGGGCAGCTTTCAATGATTTCAATTTACGTTTTTTCTTCTGAGTCTTGGGATTTAACGTTCAACAAATTATGCCTAAAGGTTTCAATTGCACTTTTCTAGCAAATGTAGATTTATAGTTTCTCTTTTCAATTGGGAATCACTGGCAATAAATCCAAGCAAATGGAGAAAGAATTGTTTCCTTGCCGTAGCCTCCAATTTAATTTGGAAACCCGTGTAGTTGCATGTTGTTGCTTCCATCCAACAGACCACAACACTTTTTCTTCAGGAAGTAATATGGGATTTATTTACAAGCTCTGAATCACTTAAGAAATGCCAAAGGTTTATCTTACAAAATGTAGTTGAATTTGAGCCTTATTTCAACTTAAGATGTTAATTATATAATTTTTACCTTGTACGTCAGTCGTCCTGAACTAAATTATTAAACTCCTTCAAGTTATTCTAATATGGAGGCCTCTCGAAAACAATGTTTTATCTCCTGCATATTAACTGGAACTGATGGTGTTGTATAGGTTGTATAACGGATTTATGTCTGCGGTTATGTACTCGTTGAGTAGGTCTTTACTCCTTGTTTCTTTTAGAAGTGTTGATTGTTTTAACTTGTAAAAAACTAGCTGCTCACAATTACAGTAAATATGAAATTAGTTCAACTTATTTTCCCTCAATAACACCTCGTTCAATAAGGATAAGGAGGGCAAAGACGTCTAAAAGGAAAAAGTGTAGGACTGAGTCATATAAATACTGCAGTACACCTACAAAGCCTTACAGTAATTTAAATATACAGTCGAGTACATATTGTACTATATTTCAAGTTCTGTTACAAAGCATTTTATAATATATTGGTACGGCAAGCCAACAAGCTGTTAGCAGTAGAAATGGACTTTTGGGAGACGATCGACAAGAATTTCAAGAAGGGAAAAGGTCAGAAACAGCTCAATAAGCGAAATTATGCAAGTTGAAAAAGAAAATTAGAAAAAATTGAATAAAAACGTTTGAAATGGTATGGACACCTCATAAGAATGGAAGAAGAGAGAATACCAAAGAAAATCCTTATTTGGAAAGCTAATGGAAGAAGTGGAAGAGGCAGACCTAGAGAACGTTGGATAGATGGAGTGAGGAGAAGTATGGAAGCTAGAGATTCGATAGAAGAAGATCCTCTAGACAGGAACCTCTGGCGACAAATCACTTTGGGTTGAAGGCGAAATACTGTATATTGTGGAATATTTCTAATAAAAAAGAGTACATATTGTAGCAGTTGCAAGGGTTCGTCTTCACATAGATTACGTCGTAAATAATCACACACAGATGTATAATATTTCACAAATTCTACAAACTGTCATTTAATGTTCACTAACAATTTAAAGTAACAAATATTCATCCTTTAATGTTTATCTAGTACACTATTATTTTACAGCCTCTGATGAGTAAACTCTCGCTGTGTTCACTATACCGCTGCCAATTCGCAACTAGCTGGCTTCCGTCTTCGCCACAGATTATATATGGAAGGAGACAGAAATATCTCAGTCTCTAATGGAGAAAGTTCGACTGGAAACTTTTAGCCATCGATCTTTCCCGAAAGGGAAAGTAGATACGCGTAGAAATCTCTGGAATGAGGTTTCAGTTATTTCGATGGCCTGTGTGGGTCTTTCGATTCACGAGTCAGCGACTCGCATTCCATTCCGACCAAAGCTAGACCACTATTCTCGCCTTCGCCCGCGAAATTTAAACATCCTGAATACACGTGTTGAGAAGGCATTTAGCATATATTGACAGCAATTAGTTCGTCCGAAGTACACCTTAAGCCTAGCGACCACCTTGGTGCTTTTCAACAGTAGTAAATTACGTGCAAGCACAGAGTTTTAACTTCGCTATTCTCTTCATCTTCCTTCACAAATCACACTTATACTACACATGAACATTCACTCATCTGATCTGTACACATTGTAAGAATACGTCATCTACATAAGATTATTTGCCACAGTGGTGCATAAATTGAAAGTAGACCACATTAGCGCCACAAATCCGCCTAGCGCGGGACTCGAATCACTAAATGCTCAGTGGGTGGCATTGGAGCACACAAATAAAGGTTGTAATACAGTACAGTATTTATTAATTATATCAATGTATAAAAAGCACATTGACTTATCAATCAGAGTTGTATGGAAAATATTTGGATATAATTAAAACGATGTTGTGGAAATCATCATCAACAGCAGTTGTCAACCGCTAGAGGATGAAGTCATCTCCAATTCTTCTACATAACTATCTACTGTGGACTATTTAACTCATGCCCCAAATGGGAGTCAATGACCAATCACATTTCAATGATTTTTTATTTACAACCAACCACAGTTGTGTTTCGCCTAGAATTTACCAACCAAAGTTTATCATAATAAAGAAAACACCTCCTTTTTAACGTTCTGAATAGGTCATAGCATTATTTTGCAGTGACTGACCCACTAAGAAATACGGCTACCAGATTGTATATATAGTGCATGAATGTCAACACATACCGCATGCGGGAGTAAATATAAAACCATTTGTATCAATTGATTATACCACAAAAAAAGAAAGAAAGAAAAGAAACCACTGTCTTGCATGTATGTCTTCCCATGTATTTTTTTTTCAGAAAAATATAATTGTCATATTTACATCATAGGACATCAGAAATGAATTAATATACAGTTTGATGTGTTTCATTTTTTCTCCACTAGAGTGCATTCTTACAATATTGCATTCCTTTGGCAATAAATAATATGACCTGGTTGCAGTGATGAACAAAAGAAGCAGATGAAGCATACCAATCGTTTCTCATTTGTTTTCAGACATCACCGTTTACATTAAATATATAAATATTTTAAAATAACTATGTTTAAATAATGATTTGTGAGTAAACAGCTTAATTTTATTCGTTAAATAGTCCTAACAAATGTCACTCTTGATTTCCAAATTCTCTAGATAAATTGGAAATCACTTGTGACATTAGGCCTACTTATGATAATCCCTTACTACGTTACAGTACAGTTACTCTTTATTTCATCCCATGATCTTGTATGAGGAAGTTTTATCGTCGCTTCTTGTCTCGTTATATGCGCCAAGTATTACTCTGGCCCAAGGATTGTCACTTCTTAAGAAAAAGTGTCTGCTTCTGCATGCGTTTGTCCTACGTATCTACCGAAATGAAACATTCTAAATTCTATCAGTATCTAAATATCAACTATGAAAGCAAATAGACATTTAAATATGTTTATGATAACATTAGTTTTTAGTTTTTCTGTTGTACTATATGCAATTTGTATTTTTTTTTGTACTTTTCAAGGGCATATATTAAAATGACTGCTTAATAATTTGTGATGACAAAGTAATATGCTCCCATTGCTTTCATTAGTGTTATATGCATAGATATAGTAGAACAGACCTGAAATCACAAGTGTACAGCAAGTTTGAGAAGATAAATATTCAAACTATAATATATTGCCAAGATATAATGTGATAACTTAATGTGTCTTTCAAGTTAAAAACACAGCTCTCTCTCTAAAAAAATTATAGTAAGGAACTCACTCTACAGTGAATCACTCTAACGTGTGTATGTTTCAAGGGTGGGGGGAGAGAGTCATATTCAAGGATCACAGCCGGGTCAAATTTCGACATACCTTGGCGGGAACACAATATGAAATGTTCACCCGGTAGGATAAGCTCCTTAGTATGGTCCGTTGAAAACGTACACAGCTTAACACGAGAATCTGACGTCACAACGAGGATTCAACAGAAAGAGTGGAATTTATTGACATACATTACATGCAAAATTGTCTTGCTTATACCTCAAAAAGAAATATAAATAAAAATGAACGCCTAAACTTGGATTCGAACCCAAGAACTCTAACTTTATAAGTTAGTGCGCTATCAATTGCGCCATTCAGGCTTCCTAGAACAACAAAATATTTTTCGTCCTTACATGTAGTTCTTAGTCATGAGAGGCGGCGGTACATCGGTCGCACTGCCAACTCGTGGCTTCTATAACAAGTAAGCTTTTTAAAGACAATATTTACTTCATAGCAGAAACGCTTCTTTATTTCGGTGTTACAATTAAATAAGTAAATAAACACACACACACAACACACACACAACACACACACACACACACACATATATATATATATATATATATATATATATATATATAATCGGGGCACGCCGTAGCGTAGTGGTTAAGGCACTGCGCTACAAGTAGGAAGGTCGAGGGATCGAGTCCCGGTGGGGTCAGGATTTTTAAACTTACCCAAACCTTCTGGCGGCACTATGGCCCAAGGGTTTACTCAGCCTCTAACGGAAATGAGTACCGGACGCTTGTTCTGGGGGTAAATATGGCCGTCACGCAGGGCTGACCACCCGACTGACATCAAGTGCCGATTGTCCAGAACAGTGGGAGCCTTTACCTCCTACTACCCCAAGGGCCTCCTGAGGCCTGTATTGGGATACCTTTACCTTTATATATAAAATCTTCACTCATAAGGACCTAATACAAAAGTAGCACAGTCCTCCTTCTCTGATTTATCCATCAATCCATATATCCATCAACATAGCTATATATCATTTTAATTTCCAGTGTATCCTCTGAACAATTAGAATATAATCTACTAAACTAGACTTAAAAAAAACAATAAATTCAATATAGTTCAGTTATATTTGTTGTGTGTGCCCGTGCGTGTGCGTAAGCGTACATGTGTGTTATAAAATTAAAACAGTTAACATATAAAACTGACTTGTTCAAAAACTTTAATTTCTTCATCTGGACTTCATTTTTGCCCTCTCTCAATTTCGTTGCATTACACAAGTATTAATGTCTTCTCTCCGCGTTCGACTCACACCTCCAACGATCCGACCTGAGAAATCTTTCTTGTAAAAAGTTAATTACGGGTTGTTTTGTCTCTTTACAAAGTAGCACAATATGTGGCCCACTCAGCTGAGAAGGTCAGGCGGTAGCGTATAAAACTCTGAATTAAACCATTTAATCACAGAAACAATTTCTTAGTATTAATAATATTAAAACAGTGCATTTCTTCAGAAAATACATGGCAAAAACATCAATAGCAACACAGCCTACTGAAAAGACATGCTGTCCCTAGATGCGATTTGACCCAAGATGTTAAGTTCGTAAATATGGATTGAATAAAAAGAGTAAGAGTATCGTATCTCGCTTATTCATATTTTCATAATGCACTTATAGTACGTTAGATTTGTAGGACATTTCGGATACCATTAAAGGCAATAAAAAATCTGCGTTTAATTTTTTTTAATTACAATTTTTGTATGTTCTAAATTGCTTCTTACTTCTCTATATAAAAGTGATTAAATAACATTAATATTTGAAATCCAATAAATAACATTAATATTTGAGATCCAAAATGTATTTATTGTACCGAAAAGTCTGATATCTTATTTATATCCGTCTAGGTGAATCTTTAATATATTTTAGAATACGTATTCAGCATTTCTAATACATATCTTAAACAATACATAGTTGCCCATATTTACGGTACGTGGCTTTATTCATGAATGTATTGTGGACAGGTTCTTATTTACACGAATTTAGGATCGGATAATGAACTAGGTTTCAAGCTATTTCAATATAAGTAAACATCGGATTGTAGATCGAAAGATTTTCTGAAATAATATTTATGTAGTAGTAATAATAGTAGTAGTAGTAGTTGGACTTTATTAGACAAAAAGTAAGATATTTACAATATTATTTACAAATATGGGTCGCACGGGCAGTAAGCCGTACGTGCTGTTGACAGTCCGTTACAATAAAGTAATAATTGGTAACAGTGTAAAGAAAAATAAACAACAAAAAAAGCAATAACATTACAATTACATAAAGAAAACACAATGATATTACAATTAAATAATAACACAATAGCATTATACACTAATTAATTTATATATAATTATTAATAATTAATGGTATTGCATTTTTGAAAACATTAGCTATATTTATTCATGAATGAGTGATGTCTTTATTTTCCGCTTTTTGTCCAGAAATTTACCGAGGTTTATCCAATTTTCTGGATATACCAATAACTCGTAGCATGTCAATCTTTCCCGATTTGAATTTAGAAATCTTACTAACATACTTTAAGTTTCTTGAAACGTATATATAGACAACCTGAAAATAAAAGTGTAATGTAAGTTGATTTGAATAAGATGAAATATTTAATAATATTAATAATAATAATAATAATAATAATAATAATAATAATAATAAATTATTTATTCTGGCAGAGTTAAGACCAAAAGACCTTCTCTTCCACACAACCAGCACAAATATGCATAGTATAAATTATGTATACAGTATACCAATTATAATGGATTAAAAACGTTAACAATTGCAGTGTAAATTTCATGTTCATACAACATTTTGTACGATAAACGTAATAATAACAATATTAATAATTGTATTAATTTACATACTGATTTTCAATATTTACACATCTATCCGTGCCTAAAAGTTTTAGTTTCCTTCTCCATTCGTATCTACCCATTCACTTCATGTCCTCCAGCTCTCATTACAGTTCTTAATAATAATAATAATTAATAATAATAATAATAATAATAATAATAATAATAATAATAATAATAATAATTATAATTATAATAATAATAATAATAATAATAATAATGATAATGACATTATTATGAATATTTATATTATTATTATTATTATTATTATTATTTTTATTATTATGAATATTTATTATTATTATTATTATTATCATAATTATTATTATTATTACACAATACATGATGCAAAAACTTTATTTTTTAAGAGCCACTGTTTCTAAAATCCTGAAATATAATATCGTATTCAATAATCTCTTTCCAGTGAAGTACAGAGTTGTTGTAATATATGATTATTAAGTTAATCAAATACTTGTATCCCAAACAAGTAACAGAAATAAAGATAATACTAATAGGAAACTCACGTTGTCCCTATTATCTGACAATCTGTTTCATGTATATTTAAAAACTGAATTTGCACAAACATTATTTTTTTTAATTAAAAAAATACACTTTATACAGTCGAATGCGGTGCGCTAGTGGTTATGTCCCTACCTCTGATTCAGAGGGTCGCGCGTTCAAACCCGGCCGGGGTCGACAGATTTTTTAGAATGGAAAAATCCCAAGTTGAAAGTTCTCGGGGAGAGACTTTAAGCCGTAGGTCCCGAGTCTGAAGATTTTCAGGCTCGTGAAAGAAACGCAAGTCTGAATAAAGAGTTCTCTGTGCAAAATTTAAAGACTTTAACCCATCCAAGTAATAGCTTAGTAACCTGTCAGGTGTCTCACAGAGGCAATATGTCACTAGCAGATATCTGGATGTAAATAAGCGTAACTAAATTAGCTTGCTTAAAACACACCCACTAGGGAGCAACCTAATCCCCACACGGGAAGCAAGGGTATACTCGTATAGATAGAGAGACTTTTCTCATAATAAACACAATGAAAGCGTCGAATTCTATCATATGCTTCAATTTCCTTTGTATCGTAATTGATACGTGGAGAAGTTTATTTTTTTCTCAGACTGCAAACAATTCTAGATCGCTTCTGCTTCGTTTTAGTACGATCCTACATAACTGTGTTTATGTTTATATTTTATTTTTGCTTTTAACCCTAAAGGTTATGATGTACAGCGGAATACTTTGTAAGAACTAAAATCGACTACATCACAAATTATAAATAAAATTAACCCCTGGATTTGTTATATAAAATGTAAAAAAAGATGGTATTTGATAATACATCCATCCTTATTAATTCTGCCCGAGGCAGGTCTTTCACTACAATCATAGCATTTCCATGCTATGCTTTGCAGATTTACTAGGGAATTGTAGGTGTGGTAGCTTCCCGTTGCTTTCCACACCGGTGATGGATGATGATGATGATGATGATGATGATGATGATAATGATAAGGATGATGATGGCCATATGATTTCGGGGACCGTTTGGGCCTTAACGTTTTCCTGACATTTGTATTACATGTGAGGAAGGACCCCGATAGAAACCTCGCCCAGAAAAACTGTCCCGACCGGGGATCGAATCTGGGCCCGCTGTGTGACAAGGCAGCACGCTACCTCGAGACCACAGCGGTGGACTGATAATTCAATTAACACACAAAATATAAATCTTCAAAACCAGTGTAGGGCTCTGAAAATACTTATAATTTTTGGGCCAACATCAACTTTATTTTAAAATGTAATATTACTTTGCTCTAAGACTAAATTAAAATTATATTATCATATTTTCACATCAGGACTCTGTTACTATTACTTTCATAAAGTATCCAAATATCATTTTAGACTGATTGATATATATAATATATATATATATATATATATATATATATATACATGTAAGATTAAGTTTATAAAATAGTTACCTAGTAGGTCCGTCTCCTCAACTTAAGTTATTTTAAAACTCTGTAGGCCTTTCGGGACTAGTCCCATCATCAGCAGAATGCATTCTGCTCATGGAAAGGCCTATAGAGTTTTAAAAGAACTTAAGTTGAGGAGACGGACCTACAAGGTATCTATTTTATAGTTTTAACCATAGTCCTACATTATATTACTGTGAATTAACACCTCAACGGAAACTTACCATGAATTTTACTTAATTAAAATACTCATATAGCCTATGTAATCATATTATGTAAACAATGTAACAAAACAAATTTTCATAATTATTAACTCATCATAAGTCCATCCATAGTTATTCTGCCCAAAGGCAGGTCCTTCACTGCAATCATAGCATTTTCATGCTATGCTTGCAGCTTTACGAGGGAATTGTAGATGTGGTAGCTTCCCGTTCCTTTCCACACCGGTGATGGATGATGATGATGATAAGGGTGATGATTATGATGATGGTGGCCATATAATTTCGGGGACCGTTTGGGCCTTAAAGGTTTCCTGACATTTGTCTTACAGGTGAGGAAAAACTCCGATAAAAACCTCACCCAGAAAAACTGCCCCGACCGGGGATCGAATCCGGGCCCGCTGCGTGACAAGGCAGCACGGTACCTCGAGACCACAGCGGTGGGCCTCATCATAAATAATACTCATTAATAAATATACTTATTTACTCTTACTCGCTGGCACTATCGAACCCGTAGGTTCATGGCCGCGCGGAAATAACCTCTCCATACATCCCTATCCTGAGCTAATGCCTTCCAATGATTCCCTGTATAATCTACTTCCTTCAAATCATAGTTAATGTTGTTCTCCCACCTCATTCTTGGTCTACCAACTGGGCGTTTTCCCTCTGGCTTTCCTACAAGAAGCTTTCGTGCACGTCTATCATTCCCCATACGCGCAACATGTCCTGCCCAACGCAGTCTACGAGACTTAATTGTTCTTATTATATCTGGTTTCCTATAAAGACCATGTAGTTCATAGTTATGTAGTCTTCTCCATTCACCTGTCTGTTCATCTCTCTTTGGTCCAAAAATTTTCCTAATAGCTTTATTCTCAAAAACTCGTAATCTCATTTCCTCCCTTAAAGTACAAAGTCCATGTTTCGCACCCATATAAATATACAACTACTGCAAAATAATAGTTTTATAGTATTGTTCAGTTTACAACAGTTAACGTTTTGGAAAGGAGTTGGGACATCAAGAGTCTCTGCAATGCATAGGCGATTCATTAATAAATATTCAGAAAATGAATTAATAAAGTTTCCTAATAAACGGACATACTGCTCCAGATGAATATAAATAGAGGATTCATTCGAAATGTTAGGAATGTAATTTTAAACTCTGAGTATGTATTTTTATTCTTATTTCCTTACAAATCAATGACAGGATCTGTTTCGCGATGGTGCGTATGGTGTAGGACCTAGAACTACTCGCCTCCTACTAGTTGGTTTTTCCGAGTTGGGCACCTCGATCGCACCTTGGTAAAGGGCATGAATCGGAGGCTTTCCCTGTCAGGCATTACTGTGATTTTCAACCACTTTCCCATTCTAATGTCATCCATTTTCGATCCATCCCATTTCCTGCGACAAGCCTGACCAGCTGGCACGGACATCAATTATAGGAGTTTCTCAACTCATTTTTCGGTCTGGCAATACACCTGATACGAGTAGAGGGTTTGCTAATACAAAGGAAGTATAATTCTGTTTGTAATATAGTAAAATACATTAATGTATTAGATTACTAATGGAGTGTTTTTTGTTTTTATATGCAGGTAAGAAATGAGCGCAAGGAGGATGATCGAGAGAGTTTTATGGCGGTATGTTATAATTCTAATTATTGGTAAATGGTTGGCTTGCAAAGAGAGCATTGTTCCCCATGAGTCGTGGGATTAGTTTTTGAACCTTTGTTTGGCGGCGGTAGGTCAACCAGAAACCAGAAAGTCTTTGGTTCCGACCTAATTCAACTGCTTTCAGAGTTTGTTAAATGGCACCGTGACATCTAGAGTAGTGTTCTATTTGGGCTTTGGCCACTCCCAGGTCCTTATATTTTGCTCAAGTAATAATTCACACTGGAACGTCAGTTATTGATTGAATTTTCATCAAAGCCTTATGATACCAATTGTAGGCTCGAGAGAATGTGATGAGCAATTCAAATCGGAAGATGCTTTGAGTCTTTTAACTATTGATATAATTGGATATTGCTTTGTCTGTTTCCGTGGCGTGGTCGGTGGAGTTCCTACCTTCCACTCGGAAGGTCCATGTTCAAATCCCGGCGGGATGGGGATTTTATATATCCACCTTGGGCCTAGGTGTGCGTACGTGGAAAGATAAAAACCTAAAAGAGTCATAAATGCGGTACATAATCAAAGGAGATTATAAAAATTTAAAAAAATCTCATCTAATGCTGTTAAATAATTTAAGGAAAATTGTAAAAGAAATCATAATTCAGAAGTGATAATGAAGAAAATAATAAATTCTACCAACACACAATAAAAGAATGTTATAAAATTATATTTTCATCTTACAAGATACTTAGAGTATAACCGATGCTTAAAATGTTTTAGATTTGAAACAGGTTATGAAGTTAAACGAATAAGACTTACATATTTAAGAATATTTTAAGAAAAATACAGATTGGAAGACATATAAGTGGGGAGAATTTAAGCATTAATTCTCTGCGGTAAATGTATTCAGAACATTGTATACCCTTCTGCACTTTGTGTATAAATATTGGGTTAAAAAAAGAGAAATATATTACTTCATTACTTTGCAATTATTCATTTGATTTTAACAAAGTTACATAGAGGGTTGAAAAGTCACAACTTTATCCTTTCATATTTTTTTTATATATTGGTTAATTTTTCCACAAATAAAATTAAAAGCTACTAAAAGAGAAAAAAATATTACCCTAAATTGGCAATGTAGCAAAGACATGTGACATACTTAAAAAACTCCTCGGAAAATCGGCGTCTATGATCTAAGAGTGAAGTTCCTTGCCTCTGGTTCCGAGGGTCGCGAGTTAAAACCAGGACGGGGTCAATGGATTTTTAGAATGGCAAAATCCAAGAGTCACTTTTTTTAAGGAAAAATCCAAGGAAAAACTCCTCCTGGAGGTACTTTAAACCGTGTATTACAAGTCTGAAGTTTTGTTCAATAACACTAGCCTGAATAAAATTGCCACTTTTAAAAATTTAACCTATTTTCGTCCATCCAAGTAACACCTTTGTTGCTTACTAGATCTCTCATTGAGGTTATGTGTTAACCATATATCACTCGTTGACATCACTCGTTAAGTTAATAAGCTAGGTTAAGAACTTCCGCTAGGGAGCATCAATGTCCCTACACACGGCATATGGAATATATACATACGTATTATGCAGTAATTAACTTACAATATAATTCAATAACTTTATACCTATAAAATTAACTCTTTATTCACAGTAATTGATGACATATTCTTTGACTTCTAAATTTGCATGATTAAGTCGCGCGTATTGATGCATATTCCAGTCTGGTTATTAGGATACTGACTTGGTAATTGGGAGTTTAATGTACACAAGCCCTTCCCTAAATTGCTATTAACCACGCACCTGGAACTGTGCTCAAATAAGCTCCCTCCTGAACCACAAAACCAGGACACAAGACAGATAGTGTTTGCATTAACACTTTATTAATTATAATCACTGTGTAGGATGGATCTTCATTAGAGCATTTTGGCCCTCAGTTATTATTAAACCTACTAATTACATATGAATTTGAGCAAATATACCACGATGGGAGTTCTGCTTCATTCAATACCAGCAATACCAATATACGGACATGAATTACTGACAACACGTGGTTGAAATACCGAACTCATAAACAGTGTAATAAAATGTATTCTTCTTCTTCTACAAATTCAGTGAAGTTTGGGACTTCTGAACTACTTTTCTCCATTCAGATATATAGGTTTAAATGAAGTAGCAAAGGAAATTAATATGACAATGTGTGAAAGAAATAGAAAGCTACAGCAATCAACGGCGATGACCTATGAGACGTAAAATCTGCATTAATAACATTATAAAATAACAGGTGAACGAGTTTTAGTTATTCGTGATGTAATGTGTCATACTACGACGCGGAGCACAGTAATATTTAATTAAATGGAATTTACAGAATGTGTGGCACGATAAAACGAACACTGAAAAAAAAAAAAAAAAAACATTGAGGAGTGCGCAATTAAATGTTTTCCTAATTATGGCAGTTCATGTCTTAACATATGCAAGTGAGAACTATACTCTTAATCGGTCAGACAGAAGTTTAATAGAAACTGAAAGAATGAAGTTCTTGCGTTCAGTAGCAGTTGTGACAATTTCGGATAGAAAAAGGAATGAAGATATTAGAAAATACTTAAATGTTTTTAATTGAACAAATAGTACTGACAATATGAGTAAGGACTGGTATGAACACGTTCAAAGAATGCCTACAGATAGAATTCCTCAGCTATTCTAAAAGTAAAGTAAAGTAAAGTGATCCCACAACAGGCCCGGAGGCCCTTGGGGTAGTAGGAGGTTAAGGCTCCCACTTTATCTAGACAATCTGCACTTTATGTCAGCCGGGTTGTCAGCCCTGCGTGACGACCGCCTTTACCCCCAGAACAAGCGTCTGGTACTCATTTCCGTTTGAGGCTGAGTCGACCCCAGGGCCATAGTGCCGCCAGAGGGTTTGGGTCAGTTAGAAAATCCTGACCCCAACGGGACTTGAACCCTCTACCCTCCGGCTTGTAGCTCAGTGCCTTAACCACTACGCTACGGTGTGCCCCCGCTATTCTAAAAGTACAAACCAAAATGACATAGAATTGTGGGACGCCCATTTACTAGATGGGAAGATTCATTAAATCCTAATTGGCGTGAAAACAGGTGAAGAGATATGATGATGTAGAAGAAGAAGATCCATTAATCTGCCCGGTTACATATTGTTGAGGACTTTTAGCTAGTAATTTTTACGGAGTTAGGGAGCTGGCCTAACATCCTACCCCCAATCTGGAATGTCAGGTAATTTGAATTCGGAGTTTCCGCCCCCTAGATCAGTTGCTTTCACTACAGCTCTAGAGTCTGATCTACCCTTGAGGAACTTCTTCAGCCAGCTTTGCTATTGTGAAGGACTCCATTTCGCCAAACCTGTCGTTGAGTTCCTCTTCTGGAGTATTGCTTTGTCTGGTCCCTCACTTTTGACCTGTCTGACAACGGAGACCCTATCAGTAGCTATGGTACCGTCGGCATAGCTCTCAGGGTCATTGGGACTCGCAACCTCCACCACCAGCTTCAAGGTCCTATGCTCCCTAGGTGGAGAATAAAATGTACTACATAAATTAATATATTCCATTTTTCACTTGAATTATTCTAATTCCTTTTCTTGAACTTGCGCCGTCCATGGAATTTTTAAGCCAAAATCCTTTGCCGATAGCAAGTTGTCGAGGAATAGAAACACTTAACTACACATCATATGTGTGCACAATGGCGGAAACTAACTGAAACTGTTTAAAAACTGGCTAATACTCGGCGTGCGCTGCTACACATAAATACATTAAATGTGTTTTTATGTTTAGTGGAATATGTAAAATAAAAATAATTAGATATAAATTTATATTCTAATTACTGTTAGGTACCCCGTGCTGATTACTCGGCGTTGCCCGGGAATTTTCTTATTCCGATCTTGAGCTGAAATTCAAACATTATTATTGTGTTATCCGCTGTCGAGAACGTTTTGTGGAATGCTGGAGATATTCATTTCTGTGTACATTAATTTGACGTATTTGTTATGGTTTAGGCAGCGTACGCCATTTAAGCGTCCAAAAAAGCGACTTTTTTAATGTACCGATGCACTTTATTTTCTACCTCCGGCCCTATAGTGCATATGGTAATATGTTATATACTTTAATTGATCCAGAAAAAAATCTCTAAATGATGGTGAAAACCTGATTCAAATCAGTCAACTAGTTTTTTGTCCATAAAGGACAGACAAACTCACACACTTTTTATATATAAAAATATTGTAATTATTATTTAAGATCATCTTAATTATTACTATTTTAATTAATTCGGGAGCATGCATATTCTGTAATAACTCCGGCTTAAAAATACCTTTGTTGATGTGTGTGCATTCTGTTCCAATGAATTCTTAGTTAATAAATGTTATTCACAAGAAACATTAGGTGGCTCCATGTCGCAAACGGTTAGACGCTCGCTTCTCACCGCTGCGCTGGGGTCTCGAAATCGAGTCTCTGTCAATCTATGTGGGTTTCTTAAGCAGGTTCGGGGTTTCTCCCGTTTACCACTGCCTAAAACTTTATTCCACCATTTCTTCGTACTTATATCGTCAATTCGTACATCCGTTCCTGTTACGGTGTGCCAGGAGTGATCAGTCGGCACCCTTGTCGTTCATAGACCTCTAAAAATATAGAGGCATCACCTAATCTCATCTCTCGTCCCGACCCAGACTTGTTATTATTATTATTATTGTTATTATTATTATTATTATT
This sequence comes from Diploptera punctata, assembly GCA_030220185.1. NCBI lineage: Eukaryota > Metazoa > Arthropoda > Insecta > Blattodea > Blaberidae > Diploptera > Diploptera punctata. Next base: position 34,135 of record JASPKZ010002325.1, read on the forward strand.
ATTATTATATAATTATGAGGTTCTACTTAATAAATAGACCTAAGTTGAGTCTGTCGTCATCCTACCTCATATTTCGTTGATTCTTGTAAGACATGTTTCAAAGTATATCGGCATCATCATCATTTGGTACAGACTGAAGATCGACATCCAGGGCCGACAACAATTGTAGTAACTGATGGTGGAGCAGAGATGCTTTGAAACGTGTCTTACAAGTAACAACGAAATATGAGGTAAGATGACTGCAGGCTCAACTTACTTATTAGCATTAAATGCTCTTCAGTGTAATTTTAATACTTAATTCTATTACGAGTCAGGCCTAGTAGACATTTGGCCTTTGAGTCGGCTGCTTTTCTCTCATTTATGTGTGTTAAACACTAGGGTAGGCCGAAAAAAACTCATTTTTTTATTTCGAAGTTGTAATAGCGCGGAAAAGTTGCGAATTATATAGCTAAAAATACAGAAAAAAATATCAAAATCGGTCGACATTTTCCGGTTGCGCAAAGGCTCTGAGAGTTGGTAAAATATGAGAAAAACTTAATTTTTGCAATTATTTCTCTTTTTTATATCAAGTAGGTTTTGCTGAATTTTGCTAAGCACGTTTATATGCATCTGTGGGATCTGACATTCAATACTCTGGAAGGTATTTATAAAATACCAAAAATGCGTAAAAATATAACTTGTTCATTTTTTCTGGCAAATTTTGGAGCTTATCCGCGACCGGAAGATATCAACTGATCTAAACCAAATTAAAACACAATATTTTCAGGCTCTATTTGAAGACGTTACAAACATTACGAAATCATCTAATTCAAAAATTAAAGAAATAATCTCAAAAATGAAGTTTTTTTTCATATTTTGTCAAACTTTAGAGCCTTTGCGCGACTGGAAGATATCAACCGATTTTGATAATTTTTCTTTTCTTTTGTCTATATAATTCGCAACTTTTCCGCGCTATTACAACTTCGAAATAAAAAAAATGTATTTTTTCGGCCCACCCTATTAAACGCAAAGTTGGACGATCATGCAGCCAGTATAGAGGCGAAAGTGTTCAGCAAGTAGTATCCCTAATCCATTTAGGTGGTTTTCTTAACCTGGTGCCGCCACTTATTTTAGCTATCTTAATTCCTCACGATATTGGATGGGCAGCGTATCCGAAATTCCATGGGGATACGATCCACAATAAGGGATTTGAAAAATTCACTACTCATTATTTTTTATGTATAGCAGTACACTTTGCAATGCATATAAATTTGTTCCACAATAAAAACACTGATTAACAATGCTTTAGGTTAAAAAATTGAATTATAAAGTAGACGATGCATGCACGTATTGGTTGCGGCATGTGATTATGGAACAATAATATAATAAGCGCTGCTGTACGGATACAGTTTCATACGTACACAAACGGAATTAGTAGAGCAGTACTAATTATTTCAGTCAGATTAATATATGATTTTGCATTCGGTAAAATCATTGAATCTGGTCAGTGGTCACTGATTGGTCAAATAATTGTGTCTATGGCCGAGTACAGGTTGACCTGACAAATTGTATATAGTCCAGAGAGAAAAACAGTAGACATCTACCTCCGAAGATATTCATGTGAAAGCAGTCTATTGAATTTTGCGTACAAATATTCGTTAGACGACTTGCATTTATAATTCGGGCTAAGTTTAAGATAGTTCACCGCATGCTTTCGAGGTGGCGTGGATGACTCATACGCATTGGGCCAGGGTTCGATCCCGGTCGGGACAAGATTCCTCAGAGATTTTTTCCCTCGCCTGTAAAGGTAAGTAATGGATATTGCCTTTTTTCTTCAAAAGAATGGAACTAAATTTGCATTTACATTGCACACGGGCCTGCTTGGTCGTACGTCCATTATTTTTCAATGAATAAAAAATAAACATAGGAGTAAAGAAATACATACATGGCTACACACCTACATTCATACATAAACAATGTATAAAACAATGAATAGGACCTATATGTAAAAACTACATGTACAGTACATACACACTAAAACACATCTACACTCATACACAAATCTAATATATAAAAATGAATGTTTGTTTGTTTGTTGGTTTGATTGTTTGTTGGTTTGTTTGTTGGTTTGTTTGTTCTTTCGTACTTTATGCGCGGCCATACCGTTTATCCGATTATGATAGGGCATTTTGCAAAATGTTCAGAATATTCCCGGGATGAACATAGGCTATAAGAGAGTAGTGACACTCAACTCCTACACCCTTAAAATCCGTACTAGAAAACGTGAAAAATGTAGCTCTTTGGACGCTTAAATAGCTTACGCTGTCTAAACCATAACCAATACACAAAATTAATGTACACAGAATTGAATATCTCATAAAGCTCTAGAAAAAAGTCCGCGACAGCATATGTTTATCTCTTACGCCTAACTCGCAATAACCATTTGTCATTCATTGATGCCGAGAAGATCGAGACAAGTACTTAGATTCCTGTGCAAGCATAGCAGCACATGGTTAGTATTTTTTTACGGATAACTCACAATAACGAATTTTGTCTTTTAGCTCATTTATGTCAACAAGATCGAGGTAAGTAGATTTCCGGGCAACACCGGGTAATCATCACGGGTAATCTTATATTAATTACGATATACATTTATAAATATTTTTCATTCCACTTATTTAACTAATCATAAGAAGTACATTAATTTTTGTATTTCAGCTCATTTTATACCAAGAAGATCGGGATGAGTAGATTCCCGGACAGCGCCGGGTAAAGAGCACTGGGTATCTAAAAATAATTATGATATAATTTTTTTCCTGCGCTTATTTAACTAAACAGAAAACACATTTAATTTTCATATTTCAGCTCATCTATGCCAAGAAGATCGGAATAAGTAGATTCCAGGACAACGCCGGGTAATTAGCACAGGGTATCTAAAAAATATAAATTTATAATTATTTTTCCTTTTACTTATTCAACTAAGCATAGAAGCACATTAATTTTAATTTATTTAGACGTAGCAGCGCACGCCGGGCATTAGCTTGTAATGCATAAAACAATGAATATATATGGCCTATATAAAATCTACGTCTACAGTACATACACACTATAAAACAAAGAATATATGTATATAATCTACTTGTACAGTACCTACTCTCTAATACACTTCTACACTCATACATACATAATGTATAAAACATTGAATATATATATATATATATATATAAAATCTACGTCTACAGTACAAACACACTAACACTCATCTACACACACACACATATATAATGTATAAAATAATTAATATATATAATCTACGTCTACAGTGCATACACATTAATACTCATCTATACTCGTATATAGAAAGACCATTGTATACATATATATATATATATATATATATATATATATATATATATATATATATATATATACAGGGTGTTAATGAATAACACCGACAAACTTTCAGGTATTGTAGAGGTGTTTTAGATAGACAATTTGAGTTATTCAACTTGTAGTCTGGAAGTTCAAATTTGCAAGTTATGATCATACATGTATTAGGAGCCAGTACCTCACTGACAATATTTTGAAGATTTCGTTGACAAGCTGTTACTTAGTGTAGACCTTTTTTGCAGGTCGAATTCCTGATATCTTTTAGCTCAGTGGTAACGTGCCAGGTATGACATATCATTCTCTAGGAATATGATATTCAAAGTTCAATCCTCGGACATGCTGACCTTTCATTTTTATTTGTTTATATTATTTCTTTCTTGTGTAAGGTGTTTGGAAATTAAGTACAAAACACAGTATAATTTATTTTAGTACGTTGCAGGAAAGTAATAAATGACAATCGTGTGTACTAGTGTAAAAGAAGGAATACTGTAAAGAACTCTATGTAACTACAGTAAGTATTCGTAAGTGAAAGTCGCAATGTTCAGACGATCGAAATAACAAGGCTATTTATGCATTAGCGTAACCATTACTTCAGGTTAAAATAATACTGTATGGATGTAGCATCAAGTTTTATGACGTGAGACTTACTACAAACATGAAGGAAAGTCATAACAAAATTAATAAATAATTAAATTAAGGTCTACTATTGCTTGACTTGCCAGTGGACAAATAGTAAAGAAAATCAAATTCGTATTCATATTTTATTTTAGAGTAAAGACGTTAACATTCAGGAATAATAATAATGATAATAATAATAACAATAATAATAAGTGAAATCCAACTTGTTATATTATATTATATAAATCATATGACCATCGCAATCATCATCATTCATATTCATCTTAGATTAAGCTTAGGATTAGGGAGTCTCCTGGCGCACCACTATCATCATCATCATCACCAATCATATCATCGGGGCAACGTAACCCCGCCTTCCAGGCGCCCTAACCTAAAAAGTGGGTTACAAATACGCCATGCCAGGAGAGAAACGAGGAATGTCGAAAAGACAAACCTGGGGCATTTGCAAAAAAAAATATATTACAGTACATTTAGTGAAGAAGGCATGGTTTAAGCATACAGAAAAAAAAAATATATTTATTCATGTTTGCTTCAAAAACAGGATCATAAGTACTGTTCAAAATGTTGCACTTGGTGGAGTAAGCACAAATTGCATCTGCACAGAAATGATGCTCGCACTCCTTCAATGATTCCTGGAGTATTTCTAATTTCGTTGCAGGCAGCCAAAATTCTCGCCAGTGACTCCTCATGTGAGTCGACTGTAGTCTGATAAACGAGGCTCTTAAGGTGTCCCCATAGCAAGAAATCTGGAGTGAGATCAGGTGATCGTGGAGGCCACGCTACAGGACCAATCCAACGTCCAGGAAATACATTATCCAGATGTTTTTTTTACATTTCTGTCAAAGTGAGAAGGTGCACCTACCAAGTTACAAAGCAGTTGTGAAACAGACTGGTATCAGTCGTTAGTATCACGGGCACGCGCATGCGCAGTTTGTATTCACGTTAATATAAACAATTGTGCTCCTACAAGATTCAAAGCAGTAGTAAAACAGACTAGTATTAGTATTTAGGATCAGAGGCACGAGAATGGGCAGTTGGTAAAATGCACAGTATTAAAAAAATACCTGTGCTTTTCATGTAAACAAATCACGCAACTAGTTTAATTACAAACAAATGTTAATACGTTTAGAATATCTAAGACAATTTAGTAACTACAAAAAACAATATCCTTCTCTGAATAAAAATAAAACAAAAGGAAATAAAAATACAAAAACAAAAAAAAAAGAGATTTTAACCAGGTATTACAACATTCATTGCTAAGCATGCTACCTAGTGAGCTATTATTGCGAACGACGTTTGAACTACCAGACATCTAATACATACGATTGCATGGCAGGACACGCAATACAGACTGTCAGTGGCGCACTGGCTCTTGCCGAAAGACGAAATTTCCATAACTTCATGGCTCAAAATTTTGAAAATGCTGCTATATTTGCAATAAAAGCTAGGGTTATCCTACTATTGTAGCAGAACTGAAGTATTTCCAAGAAAAACCACATCCGTAGTTTGCTTCATAGTTGATTAATGAGTACAAATGTCCAGTTTATAAAAAGGCATATAACTTCAAAATCTGGCTTCACACACCCCAAGCTCCTTATCTCAAACAGTTCGTCTAATTCTCCTCTACAATACCTGGAAGCTTGTCGGTATTATTCATTAACATCCTGTATATATACAGGCCTCTATACGGCCGGATGGCATGGTGCACGTAAAAGTATCTATGTGGCGAGAGTTTAATGTACGATGGAGAAGTTTAAGATTGGTGATTGATTGAAACAATTAGAAATCTAATTCGGCCAGGAACGTTGGCAGTACGATTAGCAGCTAATATAATTGCAGGAAATGGACGAGCGAATTTCCCACAAGGATGTGCTCTATGTCTCAGCTCGTAAAACTGCAAGACCAAACTCTACACTGAAATAAGCTAAATAAATACTTACCAGCCTTCATAAATGTATGAAATCTCACCTCTAATTTCTGCAGATACTTAAAAAATATCTAACAAAAATTATTTCTATTACTTGCTTTTTTTATCCAATGTTTAATTCTTTCAGTGTAGGTCTATGTGGGTTCATAAAATGTGGATGAGGATTAAGAGCGTAATATTTTCATCTAATCTGCCGTCTTAAACTTAACATTACGTTTTGATAAAGATACCTAAAATTTAACGTCCTTTTTTGACAAAGGTACATAGAATTACAACATCAACACTTAACCAAAATTACTCTAGTATCGGAAAGTCTTAAAACTTCTTTATTTTACATAACATACTAAAATAAAATTTTATTAATTCAACCTTCAGACTTCCAAAATAAGATCACTTATTTTACCTAAGAGAAAACGCGCTGTAGCGTAGTGGTTAAGGCACTGCGCTACAAGCCAAAAGGTCAGGGGTTAGAGCCGCGTGGGGGTCAGGATTTTTAAACTGACCCAAAACTCTCTGGCGGCACTATAATAATAATAATAATAATAATAGCTTTATTTTACCTGGCAGAGTTAAGGCCTTAAGGCCTTGTCTACCACTCAACCAGGTTTAAAAAAAATACAAACAAAAATAGTCTTAAATCTAAATTACAATATATATCTATAAATATAAACGATTACAAGTTATGAATACAATACATTAATATTTATAATGTATTTTGATTTACTCTAAATTTAACGAATTAAATATATATGTACAATATATATAAAAAACAGGAAAAGATTAATGACATAGTATAAAATTAAATAAATAGAGAAAAATTAATTATTAGACAACAGGTAACTGTATAAGCGTGACTTAAAGGTACCAAGTGTGCGGCAACCCCTGATATCTTGAGGAAGGAGATTCCAAGAGCGGGCAGAGGCTACTGTGAAGGAAGTAGAATAGGAGGAAGTGCTATGAAGAGGAATTGTTAGCAGACTGCTATCTTGTGATCTAGTGTCAATATTGTGGTAAGAGGATAACTTCTCAAATCTAGACGCCAGGTAAGTAGGGATGCAGGAATTCAGAAGCTTGAAAAGTAGTGAAAGAGAGTGCAATTTACGTCTGTCAGTAAGACGGAGCCAAGAGAGGTTATTAAAGTGTTCGGAAATATGGTCATAACGGCGGATATTGAAAATGAATCGAACGCAAGCATTATGAACACGCTGCAGTCTCTGCGACAAGTCATAGTTTAGATCATTATATATAATGTCACAATAATCGAAGTGTGGTAACACAAGATTCTGCACAAGGATTTGTTTAAACGAAACTGGGAGAAAATTCTTTAAACGTCTAAGATAATGTAAGATGGAGAAAGTCTTTTTACATATGTGTTTCACTTGTGTTTGCCAGGTTAAATTTGCGTCTAGATGTAGTCCAAGATCTATTACTGAAGAAGAATAAGGGATAATTATATTATTTATAGTAATGTTTGGTAGTGTAGATATGTCAAAGGTTGTAAGCAGTCTTTGTTGTCCCATTAGAATTACTTGTGACTTGTTAGGATTTAGATTTAGACCGATACTTGAAGACCAGTTAAAGATGGATATGAGATCGTCATTCATTTTTGTCAAGCTGTTATAGAGAGAATGAGGAGGTGAATGTAGGTAAAATTTGGAGATCATCAGCGTAGAGGTGATAACGGCAGTGCTTTAGTACAGTTGGCAAGTCATTTATGTAGATTGAGAAAAGAAGAGGTCCGAGAACACTGCCCTGGGGGACTCCAGCCGGCACGTTGCGCCAAGTCGAAGATCTAGAGTTTAATGAAACGTATTGTTGACGACCGTGCAGGTATGAGTCGAACCAGGATACAGCGCTGTCAGACAAGTGTAGGTGCTTGAGCTTTATCATAAGTAAGTCGTGGTCTACTGTGTCAAAAGCTTTGCTGAAGTCAAGTAAGGTTAAAGGAGTCAATTGACGTCTGTCCACGGCTTCACGAATATCTTCAGTAATTTTTAGCAAAGCTGTGGTTGTGCTATGACCATATCTAAAGCCGGATTGATAAGGATCAAGGAGGTGATTTTCTTGGAGATATTCAGTCATTTGCTTATGTACAATATGTTCCAGGGCTTTAGATAATGTCGGAAGGATGCTAATCGGTCGGTAGTCATTACAGTTAGTAGGTGTACTTATTTTTGGTATAGGCCGAACTCTAGACTGTTTCCATACAGTAGGGAAGATAGAAGTTATAAGGGAAGCATTAAAAATATGAGTCACTGTGGGTAGTATAATGTCAATGATTTTATTTAGCATTAAAATGCTGATGTTATCTGTTCCTTGTGCATTGGATTTAATCCGCTTGAGTGCTTTTATAACGTCTATAGGCGAAATGTCGATAAAGTAAAATTTATCTCTTCCTATATGTGGGGATGGGGATAAGTCTTTAAGAATGTCTATTTTAGTCTTGTTGTCTGGAGGTGTCATGGGTATTGAGGTAAAATGTTCATTTAAGTCATCTACAGAAATGTCTATTGAGTCAGTTGAGGGATTCAACTGTCTAAGTCCCATTGCACGGAGATTTCGCCAAGTGTCCCGTGCAATTATTTCAGGTCCGATTATACTGTGGGCGTGTCGTAGTTTGGCATTGCGTATAGTTTGTGTAGTTGTGTTTCTAAGTTGTTTGTATAGTTGCCAGGTCTCGTCATTTTTATGTCGTCTGTATGTTCGGTATGCTTTGTCTCGTTTTGACATAAGTTCACGTATGGTCCTTGGATCGACTCAGCTCTAACGGAAATGCATACAAGACACTTGTTCTGGGGGTAAAGGCGGTCGTCACGCAAGGCTGACAACCCGGCTGACATCAAGTGTCGATTGTCTAGAAAAAGTGGGAGCCTTAAACTCCTACTACCCCTAGGGCTCCTGAGGCCTGTCGTGGGATCTCTTTACTTTTACTTTACCTAAGAGAAAATAAAAAACATACATAGTAATAATAATAATAATTACTGTTTATTAATGTGTTATAAATATGCAGAGTAAAGATTATTTCGACCATAGGAATACATTATATAATGGAAATGGACAGTTAATGACAAACGAGGGAAATTTTAAAGATGTTTCTGAATTCAAATATTAAGGAACAATAATAACGAATAAGAATGAGATATAAAACTTTAAAATATAAAAAAAGCTAGTACCTGAAATTCTTAGTCGTCCTGACAGTTGAGGTAGTTGAGGACGACTGAGAATTTCAGGTACTAGTTTTTTTATACTGTAAAGTTTTATAGTGACCTCAGCGGAGTTCCGTAATGATTCTATAAATATTGAAGTGTGATATGCATAAAGAAATTAAACATAGGCTAAATTATCGAAATGCATGCTATTATGCATTACAGGGACACATGCCGTCTCAACTCCTCTCTATCCACCCATAGTAATTCTGCTCGAAGGCAGGTCCTTCGCTGCAATCATAGCATTTTCATGCTATGTTTGCAGCTTTACTAGAGAATTGTAGGTGTGGTAGCTTCCCATTGCTTTCCACACCGTGAAGGATGATGATGATTATGATGATGATAATGAGAAGGATGATGATGATGATGGCCATATGATTTCGGGGACCGTTTGGTCCTTAAAGTTTTCCTGGCATCTGTCTTACAGGTGAGGAAAAACACCGATAAAAACCTCATCTAGAAAAACTGCCCCGGCCGGGATCGAACCCGGGCCCGCTGCATCACAAGGCAGCACGCTACTTCGAGACCACAGCGGTGGACCAACTGTTCTCAAAAAACGTTAAACTGAAAATATTTAAAAGTGTTATTCTCCCAGTTATATGGATGCGCATCTTGGACTCTTACTTTAAGGAAGCAGAAAATGTTATGAATATTTAAGAATAAAGTTCTCAGAGAAATTGTTGGACCAAAGAGAGATGGACAGGAGATTGGAGAATACTGCTTAGCAATTAACTACATGATCTTTATAGAAAATCAGATATAATAAAGAAGAGTCAAGTCTCGTATACTGAGATGTGCAGGACATGTGGCACGAATGGGGAAAGAATGAGGGGAATGGAAGCTTCTTTTAGGAATACCAGAGGGAAAACGCCCAGTTGGTAGACCAAGAATGAGGTGGTTGAATGACATAATCATGATTTGAGTAAAGTAGATCATACAGGGGATTAGCTCAGGATAGGAATGTATGGAGAGCTTATATCCGCGCGCGGCAGTGACAGTGAATTAGTTAGTTATATATAACTCATGGCATCACACATAATGAGTTTCATTGGACATTTTGTTGTCTTCCGATCTAGTGTCAAAATTTTAAAATTTTCCCTTAGTATGTCCTCTCCCTTTTTAGTTATTGTACTTGTCATAAAACCCCCTAGCATTAAAGGGCAGAGGATTTTAAACTCTGGTTCTCATACATATTTTTTGGCCATACACGGTCATGGAAGGCCTGCCCAAACGAGTGATAAGTGAATTCCAGGCCAAATCCGATACTTCACGAACATTCTCGTTAATTACACGATTGTATTACATATTCACACTATGCGAAGCGAATATGATATGAATTATTAAGATGATCAGATGGGTTCGGGGACTATTTATGCCTTGGTGTTTCCTGCCATTAGTCTTAAAGTGTTAAATTATGAACTTAAGGGGGGTGATAGGTGAAATTTCTATTTTCTATTTTTTAGCTAGAGACTTCATTTGTACAAACATTCACTGCATGATACATAATGATGTGTTTAAGTTTCATTCTTGTTAGAAATGTATTTAATGAGTTATTAAATATCCATCCATAATAATTCTGCCCGAAGGCACGTCATTCACTGCAATCATAGCATTTTCATGCTATGCTTGCAGCTTTACTTGGGAATTGTAGGTGTGGTAGCTTCCCGTTGCTTTCCACACCGGTCAAGGATGATGATGATGATGATGATGATGATAATGATAAAGATGATGATGATGATGGCCATATGATTTCGGAGACCGTTTGGGCCTTAAAGTTTTCCTGACATTTGTCTTACATGGGCGAAAAAACACCGATAAAACCTCACCCAGAAAAACTGCCCCGACCGGGGATCGAACCCGGGCCCGCTGCGTGACAAGGCAGCACGCTACCTCGAGAGCACAGCAGTGGACTTATTAAATATTATATTCAAAAAAATGGCATGTATTATAATTAAATGGATTCCACAATTTTTAGTAAATTGTCTGATTTTTTTACCTGACTCCTAAAATATTTAGAAAAACATCATGCATTAAAATTCTTATAATGTGTATACAATGGGAGAAAAAAATGTTGTACCTCACGCGTTGAGTTACAAAAAGTAATTGAATGCATTTTATTTTTTATTTCTTAAATTACTACTTCAATAATGAAACTCATGCTCTACTTCCTTACTCACTGTTTTTAGGACGTGCAGAAAACATTTGAACTTTCTAGGATAAAATTTGTGAATTCCATTCAATTTTGAATGTACAAAAATTCAGTGAAAATAAACGTGTGGAAAAACAAGTTTAAAGATTTGCATGCAGGTTAAATACAAAATGTTACGTACAAGCCTAATCAGCACTTTGGAGCACTCAGAAGCGTCATAGGCCTCTGGAACTTTGCAAACGTATACGTTAGAGTACAGGCTATTTTTTAGTACAAAAACAAAAAAAAATGCCAATTTTGATCTCAAATGGTCATCAATTTTTCACCCATCACCACCTTAAAAGTACAGTATTACAGGTTAAGAAAAACTCCAAAAAGCTTCAGTAATCCCAACCAGGATCAATCCCGTACTTTCTATTTTTTAGGCAAATTATGTTACACTAATACTCAGCAGTTGAATGTGTTCAGAGTTGAAGTATCATTTTAAAATCTTGTGAAGACCTTAAAATACCTCATGGCTTCACAGTTACATTTGCGAGTCGGAGTTTTTCACACGTGCCTTGAACTTCTCTCTCTGTATATATGTGTTTTCTTTTGAAGCGTGTCTTGGACAAATATTCTCAAGTCAGGTAGTTGTAATACAGTTTGACCCCTGTGGACCGAGACTATACTTTTCTCTCGTGAACACTACACGAAGTACGTGCAAGACACGCCATAATCCTGCAAAACTGAGTGTCTCTCAGCGGGCTGTCATAAAAACAGCCCTTCTAATAGAATTGGGGAAAAGAGGAAGTTTTTTTTTTTCCATTGAAAGCAGAAGGATTTATTTTTTTAGTGTACAAACTTAGTTTCGTGATTGAATATAAATGGATTTGTAAGATACGGAATGATAACGAATATATTATCAATAAGTTGTCCTCGGTGGTTTTGTGGTTATTATCCTTGCCTCTGATCCTGGGAGTTGCGGATACAAACCCGGCCGCGATCGATAATTTTTAGGATGCAAAAATCCAAGGGATATATTCCACTGGATCCCAATTCTGAAGATTTTCGGGCTCGTAAACGACCTGAAAGCTAAATTAGTGCTTCTGAGGAGAATTTAAACGACTTTCCCCATCAATGTAATAACTTAGTTCCCTACAGGATGTCTCAGTGAGGCGATGTGCTGACCACATATCACTCACTGGTATCTGTACTGATAACAAACATAACTAAAGTAGTTTGGTCAAGAGACCTCCGCTAGGGAAACATATCTCCATGAGGGACGTATTTGGTATATACATACAAACAATATCAATAAAATACAAGTTCCTTTCAAGTTTTTTTATCAGTTGCAAGAGAAAAGTTTGGAAATTGAAACTACACTTCTCTATTTTCGTTTGATCGCAATTTGAAACCTTCTCTTCCGTATGCCTAGAACGGTCTCTGACTCTTCATATATTTCATTCTTTCTATCCTCGCTCCTTTTGTAGGATAACAACTCCGTAGCGACACACACAACAATACCGTCGACCAGCCGCCTATAATAGAACAAGCTCTCTATCTAACTAACTCAGTAGCACTATCCACCCGGAGTTTCATGGCCACATATAGGCCATATTCTCCATAAGGTAAGTGAAAGTAAGTAAAGTAATCCCAATACAGGCCTCAGGAGGACCTTGGGGTAGTAGGTGGTTAAGGCTCCCACTTTTTCTGGACAATCGGTACTTGATGTCAGCCGGGTTGTCAGCCCTTCGTGATGGCCGCCACTACCCCCAGAAAAGTGGTACTCATTTCCGTAAGAGGCTAAGTTGACCTCAGGGACATAGTGCCGCCAGAGGGTTTGGGTCAGTTTAAAAATCCTGACCCCACTGGGACTTGAACCCACGACCTTCCGGCTTGTAGCGCAGTGCCTTAACCACCAAACTACCGCGTGCCTCTCTCCATAAGGTACATATTATTTTTATTTAATATATTCTAATCATTCTCTGTATTATTCATCTACCTCAAATCATGGCTAATGCTATTTTCTCAGCTCATTCTTGGCATACTACTAGGTGCGATGTCCCCTTGGTTTTCTTACAAGAGTTTTCCATGCCCCTCATCCATTCACATTTGTGCTACATGTCCTGCCAATCTCAGTATGCAAGACTTGCCTTTCTTTTAACATCTGTTTTCCCATAAAGAAAATGTTCATCCATCCATAGTAATTCTGCCCGAGGGCAGGTCTTTCACTACAATCATAACATTTCCATGCTATGCTTTGCAGCTTTTCTAGGGAATTATAGGTGTGGTAGCTTCCCGTTGCTTTCCACACCGGTGACGATGATGATGATGATGATGTTGCTGATGGTGATGATCGGGTGTTTTTTGGGGCCCGTTGGGCCCTATGCTTCCTGACATTTTTCTTACAGGTGAGGGAAAAAACCCGAAAAATCCTCACCCAGGAGCCAGTCCCACCGGGAATCGAACCCGGGCCCGTTGCGTGACAAGGCAGCACGCTACCTCGAGACCACAGCGGTGGACAATGATAATGTATCTCACTTTATTATTATTATTAATAATAATAATAATAATGATAATAATAATAATGATAATGATAGTAATAATAATAATAATAAATATATTTATACAAAGACTTTGAATGTTTAATAATAATATTATTAATAATAATAATAAAGTAATAATAAAATAATAATAATAAAATAATAATAATAATAATAATAATAATAATAAAGGGATGACGGTGTTGATGACAACGAAGCACGGTGGGATAGATGTGCACATAAAACCTGGCAGAAATCCCAAAAATGGAAATGTTCTGCGGCTATCATATCGGGTGGCGCTAAACATGGGGAGGACCTGCAGCAACACCTTTTAACACGTCGCGTTGCTAGGGCTGCTGCTCGCTGATCCAGGGCCTTTAACTCACGTAACGTTAGAGTAGCGACCATTCACGATGTTTAATAATCCTTTCTTAAGTTTGTGACTTGACAGAGCATTAGTGCTTGAGCAGATAACGTTTATGACTATGGAACCTACAACATCAGGTATGTACTGATATTTTAGGACCCATCAAGACTAATTAATGTTTTCGGAGTGAACTATAAATCGTAATTAAATTTTGCATTAATGTGCTCTATTTTTTTAAATCTCAGTTATTTTTATTATGTCCAAAAGTAGTCCAGGATTCCGTTCTTGTTGTTTTCCTAATCATTATTGTTTCAAAATATTGTAATTCATCACTTTCTTACTGCTAATTATTGCTAATTCTTTCGCTAGCATGAAATTTTATACATAGAGTTAAAGAAAATAAAAATCAAATCAGGTTGTCCATCCATAGTAATTCTGCCCGAAGGCAGGTCCTTCACTGCATTTTCATGCTATGCTTGCAGCTTTATTAGGGAATTGTAGGTGTTGTAGCTTCCCACACCGGTGAAGGATGATGATGATAATGATAAGGGTGATGATGGCCATATGATTTCGGGGACCGTTTGGGCCTTAAAGTTATCCTGACATTTGTCTTACAGGTGAGGAAAAACCCCCATAAAAACCTCACCTAGAAAAACTGCCCCGACCGGGGATCGAACCCGAGCCCGCTGCGTGACAAGGCAGCACGCTACCTCGAGACCACAGTGGTGGACAATCAGGTTGTATTCCTTTAACATTTTTGTTTAATAATGGTTTGAGCTCAGACTCGATTTTTATCAAGACTTAGAGGTCTTGTTGATATAATGATATAATCTTAAAGCCAAGATATCGAAGAAAAATATTTCATATCTTGACTGAAGCATTCAAAAACCAAATGCAGAAGCCTACATATAATTTCAATGACTTCAAACACATATTGCCTCGTTTCAAGTAACGATATAAGTCTCGGTGGTCAAATACATACAGAATAAATAAAATAAATGAAAAATTAAAGAAAGATTAGCTAAACGCTTCAATTAATTTCATACAATAATAATAATAATAATAATAATAATAATAATAGCTTTATTTTACCTGGCAGAGTTATAGCCTTAATACCTTGTCTACCACTCAACCAGGATAAAAACACAAACATTTTTATTAATCTAAATTACAATAAACAAATTGTTACATTTTTTATCTACAATTTAATCTTTTTTTTATTTTTATCTTTCTCCTTCAAACCAAAGTGATTTGTCGCCAGAAGTTCCTGTTTAAAGCATCTTCTTCCCTCAAATCTCTAGTTTCCATACTTCTCTTCACTCCATCCATCGTTCTCTAGGCGTACCTCTTTCATTTTGTCCATTAGCTTTCCAATTAAAGATATTTTTTTTTGTATTCTCTCATCTTCCATTCTAATGAGGTGTCCATACCATTTCAAACGTTTTTCTTCTGTTTTTTCTAATATGTTTTTTTCTTTTCAACTTGCATTATTTCCCGTGTCGTGCTGTTTCTGACCTTATCCCTTCTTCAAATCATTGTCTATCACCTCCGAAAGTCCATTTCTACTGCTAACAGCTTGTTAGCTTGTTTTATACTTATTGTCCAGGTTTCGGACCCATATAGTAAGATGCTTTGTAACATAACTTGGAATGTTATCTTCGTTCTGTATATTATATTTCTATTCCAAAGCACTGAGTTCAACATCCCAATGATTCTTCTTCCATCAGCTATTCTTCTTTCAATTTCTGTAGTTGAATTGTAACTTTTATGTAGAATAGATCCTAAATATTAAACATTTTTAACGTTACGTAATCTTCCTGATTTACATTTTAGCTCATCTGTTGTATCCAATGAAAGATGTTCTGTTTTGTTATAATTTAATTGTAATCATTATTTACAATATATTTTTATATCTTTCTTTGTGTATACTATATTTACTTACTTACTTACTTACTTACTTACTTACTTACTTACTTACTTACTTACTTACTTACTTACTTACTTACTTACTGACTGGCACTATCGAACCCGTAGGTTCATGGCCGCGCGGACATAAGCTCTCCATACATCCTTATCCTGAGCTAATGCCTTCCAATCATTCCCTGTATAATCTACTTCCTTCAAATCATAGTTAATGTTATCCTCCCACCTCATTCTTGGTCTACCTAGAGAACGTTTTCCCTCTCGGTTTCCTACAAGAAGCTTCCATGCAAGTCTCTCATTCCCCATACGTGCAACATGTCCTGCCCATCGCAGTCTACGACACTTAACTGTTCTTATTATATCTGGCTTCCTATAAATACCATGTAGTTCATTGTTATGCAGTCTTCTCCATTCACCTGTCTGTTCATCTCTCTTTGGTCCAAAAATTTCCCTAAGTACTTTATTTTCAAATACTTGTAATCTCCTTTCCTCCCTTAAAGTCAGAGTCCATGTTTCGCACCCATATATACTTTATTATTAGTTTTAATCATAATTATCATTAACATGTCCACTGCTGTGATCTCGAGGTAGCGTGCTCCCCTTGTCACGTAGCGGGCCCGGGTTCGATCCCCGGTCGGGGCAGTATTTCTTGGTGACGTTTTTATCGGGGTTTTTTCTCACCTGTAAGACAAATGCCAGGAAAACGTTAAGGCCCAAACTGTCCCCGAAATCATGTGGCCATCATCATCATCATCATCCTTATCATTATCATCATCATCCTTCACCGGTGTGGAAAGTAACGGGAAGCTACCACACCTACAATTCCCTAGTAAACTGCAAGCATAGGATGAAAATACTATGATTGCAGTGAAGGACCTGCCTTCGTGCAGAATTACTATGGATGAATGGTTCACTAACATAATTTAGTATTAAGTTACAGCTATTACTCTTATCAATGTCAGTTTGGTTAAGTTTTCATTTTAGTTTCTAATAAAAGTAAAATTATTGTTATTATCGTATCCCAATGTAACTTATGTTCGTTCGGGTGAGTAGAAGTGAAGGTAAAATGGCCTTAACCCCAGGTTAAATAAAGAAATAGAATATAAATAGAATAAAAACTGAATACTTGGTAAAAAAATTTTGCCAAGTTGTGATCTGGCGTGAAGAACGATATTTATATTCGAGAAGAGAGAAAGTGAGTGCAGGCTGTGATCGAAAGGAATAAGAAGAGGAACGAAAGAGAATGATACCAGGGTATAATCCGTCACAATGTAATCAGGTGGAATGGACGTTGAAATATGTGTTTATACGTGGTTATGCCGCCCGGAAGCTCTTTCCAATCTCCCTGAAGGCACGATCTGCCTTCCTTGACCACTGGAAATTAAAACGTCTTCATCTGCTATGCGGTTAGATGGGATTCAGATCCTCAAGTGAATCTCTGTTTTCGGTTTGTAACCGCAAATCTGTGCGAGGGAATGCCATTAGGTCGATATCCTCCAAATGCCTTCCTTGTTGTAGCATTAACTTCTTACTTTATGTCTTATTTTATTGATTCGCTACGTCAGTTCATTGTTACCTCGTTTATTTTTCAATCGATTTCAAGTAGGTGAAGCAAGATTATTTTTCAATCGATTTCAAGTAGGTGAAGCAAGATTCGCAACAAATGCACTCGGAAACTTCTTGACAAAACAAGATGGAGATTTTATGCAGGATTTATTGCTGGTGAGTATAATGAAATAAAAACAGTTAAATCTCATAGACTGCGTTGGGCAGGACATGTGGCACGAATGGGGAATGAAAGAAGGGCATGGAATCATCTTATAGGAAAACCAGAGCGAGAACGCCCCGTTGGTAAACCCAGAATGAGGTGAGAGTAACATTAACAGTTATTAGAGGGAAGTAGATTATACAGAGGATGATTAGAAAACATTAGCTGTGGATAGGGATGTGTGGAGAGCTTATGTCCATGCGGCCATGAACCTACGGATTCGATAGTGCCAGTGAGTTAGTTAGAATATAATCAAAATACCTTAAACTTTTTGAGTCGCAAATTATTAGTTTTCCCAGAAAAAATACATTTTTGTACATACATTTATAATGTACGTTAATTTATAGTGACTATTTAACTCATGCCCCAAATGGGAGTCAATGACCAATCACATTTCAATGATTTTTTATTTACAACCAATCACAGCCGTGTTTCGCCTAACATTTACCAACTAAAGTAAATCATAATAAAGAAAGCACCTCGTTTTTAACATTCTGAATAGGTCATAGCATTACTTTGCAGTGACTGACACACTAAGAAATACGGCTTCCAGATTGTATATATAGTGCATGAATGTCAACACGTATCGCATACGAGAGATAATATAAAAACATTTGTAACAATTGATTATACCACAAAAAAAACACTGTTTGCACTTTCTTAAACGTATGATTCTCCAGGAAATGACGCAGAAAAATATAATTGACATATTTACATCATAGGGCATCAGAAATTAATTAATACCTATAACGTTGGTTATAAATTTCTCCACTAGGGTGCATTCTTACAACATTGCGATCTTCTGGCAATACATAATATTATGATCTGGTTGCAGTGATCGAACAAAAGAAGCAAATGAAGCGTACCAATCGTTTCTCATTTGTTTTAAAACATCGCCGTTTACATTAAATATATAAACATTTTAAAATAAGTGTAGTTAAATAATGATTTGTGAGTATACAGCTTAATTTTATTCGTTAAATAGTCCTAACAAATGCCAGTCTTGATTTCCAAATTCTCTATATAAATTCACTCCTCATTTCGTGAGTCGTGAATTTATCGATAATTTGGAAATCACTCATATCATTACTTATGACTAATATTGCTCTGATTTTCACGCAGTTTATATTGGACGTTAAACGGCACAAATATGTCCTTTGGAATTATTTTTATCTCATGGTCTGTTTTAGCATAAATTAAATTAAAATAAACGAAATGAAATAATCCTTTATATTGACAATGCGCTAGGAAAATTGACAACATAGCATGAAAAATACTAAAAGAATATTTTTTTTTTCATTTCATGTGGCCTGTGTACTGTATGAAAATCCGTCTTAAACTCTTCGTCAACACAAACTAATAGACAAATGAAGAGCTTTATTTTGATTTATTTTTCTGAGGAAATCGAACATTTACAATCCATGGACCAACGAGGTATTTTATCCACAATAATAAATTCATACTTGTAATCTGGACACTTACGTTACTTCCAGTCTGTAGACCTAAATATAAACAGAAACAGGTTATTTGTACATGGGCAACAATTTAGTTGACGTTAATTTCTGATAATTGATGTATTTGCTGGCCTGTATTTACATTGATCTCTTTGGGGGGTGGGGAGAAATAAATACTAGCCATAGACATAAATGGTAAATAAATTATATTTTAGATGTATGGCAACGGCATTTGGTTTGGATCTAATCCCTAATCGTCGGCCGCGGTGTACTGATTCCGAGGGTCGCGGGTTCAAACCCGGCCGCGGTCGATGGATTTTTTAAGACGAAAATGTCCAAAGAGCAAGTCCTCCGGGAGGGACCTTAAATCGTAGGTCCCGATTGTGAAGATTTTCAGGCTCGTAAAAGATCATTAAGCCTGAATATAGATGCCTCTAAGCAAAATTTACCTACATAAACGTCCTAGTAATAACTTAGTTGCCTGTTAGATGTCTCATTGGGTCGGTATGTTGACAGGATGCCATCCATGACATCTACGAGCAAATAAAGTAACTAAAAATTAACTTGGTCTAGTTACTCCTTAAAAAGAGAGACTATGACTCAACAATGCGCTACACTATTATAGATAGATAGATAGCTAGATAGATAGATAGATCCCTAATCGAGAAAAGTTCCTGAATTATCTATTTTCAAAATTATTTCTAACATCTAATATATTGTATTTGGAAATGTACGTCCCAAATGTCCCGCGAACACCATCTACCTATCATCATCATGTATATTTGCTTTGTTTGTATGAATGAATGAATGGCGTGTCTTGTCAAAAACATCTGTCCTATATACGACACCGCCATTGAGCTGATCACTCATCCGGGAAGACGCTCCATATTCTCCTGCGTTTAAAAAAAGGTATGAATGCGTAGTATTTGTATGGTCCAGATTTTAAAAATCCTCTCCTGACCGGTGTGTTCTTGGACGTTCTGGGAAGCGTCTGCAGTTGCGTTTTGTTTAAAGTTATTTATTGATATTAGTTCATTAACTCATTTATATTATATTTTTCACAAAATATTTCAACCACATCGCAAAACCGACTCTCTTCGTGGATGTCTCAGTGATGATGAAAACATTATATTTCTCAATTTTATTTTTGTTTTAATTTTGTTACATGTAAAAGTATATTTAATACTCCATACTTTTATTTTTTTTAATATGACACTTGATGCTGTAAAACAACAATTCCAACAAGGATATACGTTTATTAATAATTTCTAAGCAGGACATTTTCAATGACTATTTAACTTATGCTCCAAATGGGAGTCAATGACAACCACTTTTCAATTAACTTTGTTTTACAACAAATGGCAGTCGTGTTTCACCTCTCTCTTTATCGATTTCTCTTTACCAGCTCCTGCTTTTGTGATAAAGGAAGCTTCTCTGTTTTAATATTCTAAACAGGTCAGAGCATTATTTTGCAGTGACTGACTTTCCAACAAATACATTGACCATAGGAAATGCGTCAACCGCTCTGCTCTCGAGGTAGCGTGCTGAGTTGTCACGCAAATAATGAATACATTCCTTCGAACTACACATTTGATAATTGTGTTTTCAATAATTGTGTTTTTAAATAATTACTTTACTGAATTGTTTACTAAAAAAGTAATTAATTACCTATAATGTAGGTTATAATATACAGTTTGACGTGTTTAATTTTTCTCCACTAGTGTGCATTCTTACATTATTGTGATCCAGTGGGTTATCACTTATTGCGATCCTATTTACCAATAAATAATATGATCAAGTTGCAGTGAACAAAGAAATGAAACATAACCAAGCATTTGCGATTTGATTTCAAACATCGGCATTTACATTAAATATATAAATGTTTTAAAACACCGGTAACTATATTTAAATAATGATTTTTGAGTAAACAGATTAATTGTATTCGTTAAAGAGTCCTAACAAATGCCACTATTGACCTCCAAATCCTCTTCGTGACTCCTGAATTTATCGATGATTTGGAAATCACTCGTGACATTAGTACTTATGACAATTTCATATTACATGAAAATTGCTTATGACTCCACAACTCCTGTTCTCCATGCATATTTTGTTCCATGCAATTCATAGCATTACGTTTCTCGTGTAACTACGGTCTCAGTTATAAGATTTGGGATGTAACAGTTGCCATGATAAAGTTTCTTGTTGATGTAAACGTAAGTAGATGTTGCCACAAGAAGTTTTAAGTGGAAGTCCGGAATTGTCAGCTGTTGTAAGTATGGTAAAGTACAGAGTTTGAGACTTGTTGACAAGGCATGTAAAACGATTTGCATATTTTGAGAATTTCAACTTGCTTACTAAACCCAGATTTCGAATTCTCTCTTTACAGGATATAAATGGAAGGAGGGATTTGACACAAGGGAATTGCTACTTTGTTATTGCAGTCTGAATCCGAATACTCGCTTACTTTCCGTCGCATGCTCTTACTTCTGTTCAGTTTTTGTTGAATACAATCAATTCGTTCACATTTGGTGCAGACTCAACTTTTCCTAAGGATACTTGAATTAAAATGTTTCCTTTCACATTTAGCTTACGTACTTATAAAATTAGCACACAAAATCAGAATATATTGAGATTCAACGTAATTCCAGTTAACCAGTTAATTACTATTATATTTTCTTCTTCTTCTTTCCTTCCAAGTATTAGGACAAGACCTGTTACGATCCTATAGAATTTTTTTCCTCCAGCGTTTCATAGGACGACCCAGCTATCTTCGCCCTCCTGGTATATAATTATAAACAGCTTTGGGGATCCGATTTGAACTCATTCATTCAAGGTAGTGTTTCCAATTTAGTTGGTACTGTTTAATATATTCCAAAATTGACATAGTCTTCAATTCTTTTAAGATATCGGTGTTCCTTTTCCGATCCCATCTGGTGTAACCCACTGTTCTGCGCATGAATCATTACTATTATATAACCTTTATAATCGGTACCTTAATTCCAAAACCTTGAATTTTGCTTTGTTTGTTAATTTACATTTTTATATATTATCTAAATGAAATTATTATTATTACGAATATTATCTACAAAGTGTTTCGGAACGTAACAGTAAACATTAAAGGAGCATGAATATGAGGAAATGGTGAAAATAACCAGTAGGAACCCTGTTTTCATATGTAATGTCACGAGCGATTTCCAAATCATCGAGAAATTCACGAGTAACTTCCTGAATTTTTCCAGGGAATTTGGAAATGAAGACGGCGTTTGTTAGCACTATTTAACGAATAAAATTAAGCTGTTTACTCAAAAATCATTATTTAAATATAGTAACCGGCATTTTAAAATGTTTATATTTATTGTAAACGGCGATGATTGAAAACAAATCAGAAATGTGAGGTTATGCATATTCACTGCAACTTGATAAATATTATTTATTGCCAAATAGGATCGCAATATTGTAAGAATGCACCCTAGTGGAGAAATTATGAAAAACATCAAACTGTATATTATAATCAACATGTTAGGTTATTCATTTATTGTTTTTGTAAGCAACTCAGTAAAATCACGGAATCTGTTCAATATTTACGATAGGCCTATTCAGTGTATTTGTTGGAGAAAAATAATGCTCTGGCATGTTCAGAATATTAAAAAGGAGGAGCTTTATTTATCAAAAAAGCAGGAGCTGATAAAGAGACATCGATAAAGAGCGAGGTGAAACACGATTGCCATTGGTTGTAAAACAAAATTCAATGAAACGTGATTGGTCATTGACTACCATTTGTGGCATGAGTTAAATAGTTCCTAGTAATGATGAGTGAAATGATTCTCAGTTACGATCTCTTCCACATATATCATTTTACACCAATTAAATGCTATCAATTTGTACAATATTTATTACGCAATGGTACTTCTCGCAACTGAAATTCCTTACCACAGGAAATCAAGGGCTGCCGGACATTAGCATATTTTTAAAAAATAAATTTATATTTGCTCTAACCTTGGTTGATCACTACTTCGTGTAAGGTATACGTATCAACTTGTGTTTCTCGTTTATCATGTTTCTATTGTTATTATTGTTGTTATTATTATTATTATTATTATTATTATTATTATTATTATTATTATTATTATTGCCACTGTTATTATCATCATCACCACCATTGTGTTAAACGCATAATATTTTGTTTGTACATGAAAATTACATTGCAGCTTTTAATACCGTTCTAGCTCGTTATAATTAGTATAGTGTATAGATAATCTATACCGTAAACATATGTTTGTGCTCGTTGAGTGGAAGAGGTGGTCATGGCTTTAACTCTGCCAAATTAAATAAAACATTATTATTGTTGTTGTTATTATTATTATTATTATTATTATTACTATTATTATTATTATTATTATTATTATCATCATCATCAACATAATCGTGTACAGCTTAAGATATACATTCTGGCGGTTCCCTTGTACTCAGCAAATTCTCAAAGAACGTGTTCGCCAAACTTCGATTAACGGTCGATTCATGCGCGAACGAAATTCTGTACAACTCCGAATTTCGAGTCAACTTTACGTTCGCGTGTATACCGCGTGTTAATCGACGTTAACGCAGATTTAATCATGGACTAGTGGTCAGCGTATCTCACTACAGTTCATGAGGTCCCGGGTTCGATTCCCGATCAAACCATAGGACTTTTTTCTGTGGTTTCCCATTATCTGGAATTTAGGTTAAGTTTGCCGTAGAGTAGTGGTTAAGGCACTGCGCTACAAACCGGAAGGTCGAGGGTTCAAGTCCCGGTGGATCAGGATTTTTAAACTGATCCAAACCTTCTGGTGGCACCATGGTCCTGGGGTCGACTCAGCCTCTAACTGAAATGAGTACCAGACGCTTGTTCTGGGGGTAAAGGCGGCCATCACGCAGGGCTGACAAACCGGCTGACATCAAGTGCCGATTGTCTAGAAAAATTGGGACCCCTAACATCCCACTACCCCAAGGGCCTCCCGAGGCCTGTAGTGGGAACACTTTACTTTACTTTACTTTTAGGTTAAGGACTCTCCTGGCGTTTCATTGTCATTTATCACCCATCATATCGTCGGGGTAACATAACCCCGCCTTCAAGGTGCCTCAACCTAAGAAATGGGTTACAATTATGCCAAAGACAGGGGAGAGAGTCAGAAAAGTCGTAAGAGACAACCTCGTGACATTAGACAAAAAATATATAAAATAAAAAATAATAATTTCCTGTGCAAAAGAAAGCGATCAGATATTATGTATTAGTTGCAGCTTACAGTCTTAGACACTGAATCTGACTGGCCATATAAGCTAATTTCCTCTTTGTGGTAATTTTAAAGACCTGTAAACACACGCAGACGCCTCGGAATACAGTGATCGAATTTCTCATATTTACTTCTACCTATACCCGTTCTGTAGAAAACACATGTTTCGGGCGCACGCATGATCGGAACTTGGAAAATTTACCCTCATGAGATCGGCCTAATTCCGTCTCTAAGATTGTTTCTTGTACTATCTATATGCACTAGTCGTTCAAATCGACGGTCACCATATTTAATATTCACGTACACAAATGAAAAATTGACATACCGATGTAACTATGTGAGGCGACAAAACGCTACGGTCAAATCCACAGTAATTGAACCATTGCCCTTTGTAACATTCAGCATCCTTATACTGTACGGATATTTATGGAAGTAAAATATGTGTAATATTCGAAGACGTATTCAGAGAACAACGGCTCTTATCAAATTGATGATCTATTTTATGATCTCTCTAATCTCTTAAATTTCTCTGTGACCTTTTGAAGCAAACACTATTTATATATAGATTGAATAAAACACATTAAGTATAATTGTAAAATTAAAAATGAACTCTTTATTACCTTATGTAAAATAATTAGTGAAGTCACTTTTGAATTGAGGTACAATATGTCATAAAAAGTACGCTAATGAAATTATCGATAAATTCTATGACCATTTTCACTTTAGTACTTAAATCCAGGTTTTCTACAGCATTGGAGATTGAATCTTGATTCATATAAATATCAATGGATTTATAGGTCTATGTTGTCTTAATTACTGTACTAAACTTATAATTGTTATCAATGTGCATCTTTACTTTTAAAATTCATATTAAAACACCGTTGAGGTTATGTAATAAGTAGAGTCCGGATGTTAGGTACTTAAAAAATTAAAAATAGGCAGGCAAAAAGGCACTAAAAATAATTAATATAGGCACTAAAAATCAAAATAGGCTCTTACATAAAATGGACTACAACATAAATTTTTACAGCCTTACGTAAAGAATATAAAATATGCTATCAATAGCATACGAAGATATCAGAGATGATTTTGGAACTTGTTTTGCCTTTTTTAAAAAGAGCACACGTATGTTTAGCAGTGTGTAAGTGCTGCGAAACGTGGCACTTCTTCGCGCAATTCACTGAAATTTTATGCACTTTGCAAAACAATATCGAACCCTCACTAGAGAATATTTCCGCACCAAATTCTTTCACGAAATTGGTTAGTTTGTCTTTTACTGTTTTTCCGGTTCTTTAGGCATCGCAAAAACAACTGTTCTAAAGGTTGAAAAAAAGCCACATACACTTGTCGCACTACTTTGTCTTTGAAGCACCTGTCTGTGAACGAGGGCTACAGACTGAATTCAGTTTACCAACATCAAAAATAATATTGTCAGTCACTTAAATAATTCAGTGTGAGAGAGAGAAATAAAGCAATCTACCCTCATTGTCACTCAGCAATATTTCTATTGAAAAGAAGCAAAGCTGTACTATAGAACTTTTCCCTAGCTTAGAGCCGGAGCATAATACAATGGGACATAGCTTAGGGCTATTTCGCTTAACGGGAATGCATGAGGTGAAAAAATACAATAGCCGGTACTTTGTTATTATTTGACCTAACGGGAGTGCATTGAGGGGGAAGTTTGTCCATTTCAATTAATTTCACTGAAATACTAAGTTAATTTCGAGAACATATGACAGATAGGCATTTATAGGCATTGTAAGCCGAAATATGGCATTTATAGGAAAAATGAACTTCATGGAAAACAACTCGTCGGTATGAACTTATATGAAGTCGCTTTTACAATATCTATAATAAATAGCTATAGGGATTTTCCCTAACATCCGGTCTCTAGTAATAAGATGTTAATTATAAAATTGGTACCTGTTAAGTCAGTCGTCCTCAACTAAATTATTAAATAGTTCTAATATGGAGGCCTTTCAAAATCAATCAATGTTGATTTTGAAAGGCCTCCATATTGGATCTCTTTAATAATTTAGTTGAGGACGACTGACTTACCAGGTATTGATTTTGAAAGGTCTCCATATTGGAACTATTTAATAATTTAGTTGAGGACGACTGACTTACCAGTTAACAATTTTATGTTTAACATCTTATGAATCTTTATTCAAGTCAATGCATATGTATTTAATTGTTCATTGAAGAAGAAAACATTTATTCCAAATGGGTCATGCATATTTTAAGGATTGAAAATTTAAAGTAAAGCGAATTATGTACAAATTTATTTGGGTCAACATATCATGCAAATGGTTGATTACCGTTTCATCCGCAAATTAAAAAAAAATAGACTCTCAATATCTTAAGGGATTCAGAAATCTTATATTGACGAAATATTTATTAGATTTTGTACACGCAAATTTGGAATTAAGATCAAGAACTGCCTAGTTAAAGATGGAGCAAAATGCAAATGAAGGTGAAAATAGCATAAGATTAAATATATTTACTTGACACAGAGGAGAAGATTTTTCAATATAAAAAAGGTGCGTTACGTAAAGTAGGTATGAATGAATTAAATCAAGAAAAAATGAGATGATGAATAAAAATTCTAATAGAAGAGCAAAAAATATAGGCGAATAAGGTAGGAAATGCCGGTAATTTTTTTATTATTAATTACACTGTGTTGATAATAGTGTTGTAAAAGTTCACGTTTTCTCACATTCTACTGAAATGACATGCTCTCAACTAACAGAGAATATATAGACCTCATAGTTCTTGAACGATATTTATCATAGGGGTTACTCTTACGGTTAGAGATTATTATTTTTTAGAAGTGCATAGAATAATTATGCTGAAAAGGCATGAAAAAGTATATTCCCAACAAGAATAGTATTTACTTACAAGGTTTAACTATTTAATTAGGGTATCTCAAATTTTAGTGGTTAGGGGATTAATAATATAATAAAGGAAATATAGTACTGTCAATAATTGCCCTGTAATGATATAGGGGTCTTCAACGGGACGTGCTCAAATTCATGTTAATAAGATTACTGTATTGGGAGACGACAAAAAAAGTTTGTTTTATTATGACGAAAGGAAAATATAATAATAATAATAATAATAATAATAATAATAATAATAATAATAATAATAATAATAATAATAATAATAATAAATTCGTTATCTCGGTCAAAGTTATGTTTATCCAAGAATTCGTCGACGTTTCCATATCCTTATGTGAGATCATTCTCAAGACAATTCTTATTACTGACATAAAAATTGTCTGAATTAAAAGATCCTGTGAAATTGACACTTTCGGCAATAATTAGAGATTCACTATTTGTAAGTTACACACTATCTTTTATACTTTTCACAAATTTTTCTTCCATCCAAATAAATCATACTCCTTATAGTAATTCTCCTTAAAGTTTATGGATAGTAATTTCTCTGTAGACACCATTCCCTTTTCGATTATTTCATTAGACGAATCTTCATATCTATCCATTTTGTATGGATGGCTTATACCACATAGTTACCATTACCAAGATAATAGCGTTACCACACAATTATTGTGTGTGGTTTTATAATTAAAATTAATTAAATCAAAATTCCAATTTTATGATTAAAATATTTTATCAAAGAATCGTATATAAAACAAGCATTGTTAACAAAAGAATATATTTCAAACTAGCTTATGGTAGTAGTAGTAATAGGACTTTATTAGACTAAAAGTAAGATATATACACTGTTATTTACAAATATGGGTCGCACGGGCGGTAAACCGTACATGCTGTTGACAGTCCGTTACAATAAAGTAATATTTGGTAATAGTATAAAGAAAAAGAAAAACAAAACTATATTATTGCAATTACATAACGAAAACACAATAATATTACAATTACATAATAATAAAATATTATACATTAATTAAATTATGTAGAATTATTAAGAAGAATTAATGGCATTACATTTTGATAGCATGTATTTATTCATGAGTGAGTTTTGTTCTTATTTTCCGCGTTTTGTCCAGAAATTTACCCACGTTTATCCAATTTTCTGGATTTACCATTAACTCGTAGAATGCCAATATTTCCCGATTTGAATTTGGAAATCTGTTCGGTAGTAACTGATGCCTCTAATATTATAATCGTTACATTTTCCTAATATATGTATCTCGTCTTTAATGCTCCGGTACATTGGACATATTCGCATATCGCGATCGTCGCTAATTTTTAGAAATTTCCATGGCCCTAGCCTAAACCAAACAAGCCCTGATCTCTCTTTAACTACTAGGTTGAGTATATAAGATTCTTTACCCCAAACGTGTTTTAGGTCTCTTAGGCTTATATAGATATATATATATATATATATATATATATATATATATATATATATATATACTTATTTACTTACTCACTGTCACTATCGAACCCGTAGGTTCATGGCCGCGCGGACATACGCTCTCCATACATCCCTATCCTGAGGTAATACTTTCCAATCATTCCTTGTATAATCTACTTCCCTCAAATCATAGTTAATGTTATTCTCCCACCTCATTCTTGGTCTACCAACTGGGCGTTTTCCCTCTGGCTTTCCTACAAGAAGCTTCCATGCAAGTCTTTCATTCCCCATACGTGCAACATGTCCTGCCCATCGCAGTATACGAGACTTAACTGTTCTTATTATATCTGGCTTCCTATAAAGACCATGTAGTTCATTGTTATGTAGTCTTCTCCATTCAACTGTCTGTTCATCTCTCTTTGGTCCAAAAATTTTCCTAAGTACTTTATTCTCAAATACTCGTAATCTCCTTTCCACCCTTAAAGTAAGAGTCCATGTTTCGCACCCATATAATATAACTGGTAGAATAATAGTTTTATATATTTTCAGTTTAACGTTTTTTGAAAGGAGTTGGGATATCAAGAGTCTCTGCAATGCATAATAGCACGCATTTCCAGAATTGAGCCTATGTTTAATTTCTTTATGCATCTCATTCCTCTTTGTGATTATTGTTCCTAGGTATTTGAATTCAGCCACTTCCTCAAATTTCCCTCATTTGTCATTAGCTGTCCATTTCCATTATATAATGAATTTCTACATGTGACCATATATTTAGTTTTATTGATATTTACTTCCAGTCCTAATTTCTTAGTGTTACTCAATAGTGTGTGCGTGTTGGCCTTTAGTGTCTCCTCGCTATCGGCCAATAATATTACATCATCAGCATAAACTAACAGCTTATTAATACCATTCAGTTGTAAGCCTTCCTCATTCTCTAAAGATTTAATGGCATGCTCTAGTACAAAATTAAACAGTAGAGGAGATAGTGCATCTCCTTGCTTCAACCCATTCTGGATTTCAAAAGTGTCCGAAAACTGTTTGCCTACACGCACCCTACTCTTTGTGCCATTTAGACACATTCGTATATATCTAACTAACTTTTTAGGAATTCCGAACTCCAGCAGGATACCATATAACTTCTCCCTCTTAACTGAATCATATGCTTTTTTGAAGTCTACATATATATATATATATATATATATATATATATATATATATATATATTAACTGGAAGGCGCACAAACGTGCACACGAGTCTATTACCAACATAGAAACCCAAACGAATGGTACCTACCCCTCTAAGCTATAATGAATAACATATACACTCGGAGTGGGGTGGCAACTTATGGGAGGAGTCATCGCCCTTATAAGGCAAGGACGCGTGTGAAAACACTCTCACGCTCCTACGTTCTGGAATAGTCAAGTTCTTCAGTAACCGTTCGCGAAGGTGATATTAAAACACGTGGGCGCAAATAACTCATCAACTCCACTCCGAGATAGTGAAATGTCAAACATTTTAAATACAATTGTGTATACAAATTTATCCAATAAACTAAAATAATAAGTGTATAATTTAAAACATCCGTGAGTGATCATATTCTACCCCTGAGCGAACCGGCACACATGGCACCCACGTGGTAGGTTCTAATTAATCTAATAGTGTGGACTCGTATCGGTCACATGGAACCAACGCGGTTTAGGCCTATGTTCCCTACCGAGTGAATTATTGTGAAAACATAAACCGAGTCCGCAGCACATGACAACTACAGTGATGAATCGTCTTACTGCGGCCGCTGAATGGCGAGCAAGGTATTGTAGAAAAACGGTTGGAGCTCGCAAGACACCAGTAAATCAACACTACTTACCAGTTATATAAAAAAGTGAGTAAATAAGTAAACCAAATTTTTGAAGTGCTAAAAAAATGGTTCTTTGTGTAATATAAACACTCTTTGATTTTATTACTGTGTGGAAAACAAATTAAAATGGCTGCTGTAGACTTAGGAGCATGTGGTCAGGATCCATTAGCCTTGGCAGAAAGTACACATGTTCATATAGCATTGGGGAGTCAGGAGCCAAAAATTTCCTTATTCGATTTATATCAGTTGATAAAAAACATAACGACAGATATAATGTCGTTAAACTCAAACATGCAAACCACTATCAATATATTTGACACAGCAGATGGGGAGTTAATCAATATAAGAGCAGAAAACAAAGAAAATACTAGGGCCCTACACACAGATATTTCTATTGTGGAAATAAATTCAGCAGATCAAATAGGGTTAGGAAGTGAAAAGCACGAAACTAAAGAATTAGGTAATATAGAAAATTGTATTGAAATCTCTGAAACAAGTGAGAGAATAAATGGAGGCCAGCTTCTAGAAACTGGTCAAACTAATGAAAATTTTAGTCCGATACGCGAGAAGATGGAAACCATAGCTAACTCCACAGCAGCTAGTATCGGGCAAAATGAAAATAAATTAGAAAATATATGTTCTAATGTTAACATAGTAGAGAGAGAACTTGGAGTTAAAGAAAGGGACTTGAAAAATATTCATGTATTTGTCACGAAACAAGAAACATCAGAAAATGAATATCTACCTGGAACATACCAGAAAAGTGAGAAAATTGAAATATGCCGGAGGGGAATGCTAGGCGATAGCAAACATAATCGCAACGCAGGTAGCAAATAGGAATAATTCTAAGAAAATATATTTAATAGATAAGTACTTGAATTACTCGAAAGAACCTAAAACTGATGTTCCTTGGTTCGAAACCACGTGCAGTGTTGAGCGATCGACGAAGTTGGTTGCAAGAATCCTCTTTGCAAACAATTTGGTCAATTCAAATTCAGGAATCGAGTCCAGTACAACAAGTAGGTTCCAAACTAACGTAATATTTACATACCGTCCAGGGTGTAATATAACCCAAAACGCAATTGTAAAACACGAGAAAATAGAGCGAAATGATTACAGCAAAATAAACGATAAGACCGTTAATAATATAAATGGTTTTGATAAACGATTAGCCATCATTATGGGCGAAATCGAATATGAAAGAATGAAATACTGACTCGATGATCGAATTTAATGTGTACAGGAACCAGTCTTACGCTGGATTGAACCCAGCTCTATATTAAAATTAGAAATATAATTATCTTATTAGTTAAAATAGTTAAGCATGTGTATAAAAAATGATATTGAACACCAAAAATACTAATGAATAGGCAGATTTTACTTGTATTATGATAAATAATTAATTAACTATATTCTTTAATGGTTGAGAAAATTAAATATGAGGAAATGAATACTGCATTATACACCTTTGAATGAGAGAGGGGCAGAACCCTTCTCTTACATATATTGATACTTCATTAAATATCAACCTAAAAATAAATACGAGTAACATTCTATCACAGTAGATAATACCTATAATAATTTAGCCAATAATATGATATTTGCATATATTAATATCGCTCGTATAGCAGAAGTAAGCATATGTATGATATAATAAGATTACATTCAACTAGAACTGGGTGAGATATTTCGGAAAATTTTGATCACTATAAAATAGGATGGATCTGTGGATATCAAACCTTAAATAAAAGAATCAAACATCTACAAATAACTATTAAATAGAAAGAGAGAAAATATTTTTTGCATATTTAATTAAATCGCTCGTGCAGAAAGGTGCATTACCGACTCATCAAACTAAAGCTAGATACTCTAAATGATTTAAATATCAAAACTAATTTAAAGTTATTATATTTATACCCAGATAAATTTTTGATTAACGCTCCCAAGGAAATTTTAAAAATCCAGTAAGCATACGCTTGGGTAGGGCATTGTGACTTTATAAAACGTTATAATAATTACAGTTCTGTGAACAAACAAATAGAACGATTTTAATATGAATATAACTATTCTCGAAAAAAAAATGGAGACATCTTAAGCATATCAGTAAATGAAAGATGTTGAAGCTTAATCCATCTCAATGAACAGGTCAATTGACGTTAATAATTGAAAGCGTGTGGAATTTATTGATTATTGATTTTATATACAGGATTAAATTAGTTATATAATGACCAAAGAGGTATCTAATTGTATTTGTGTATTACGTAATAATTTGTGAGGTAATATTTTTGGGCAAGTGACCCAATATTATCTAATTGATGAATGTTATTGATTTAAAATTGTGTTAATTCATGATATATGAAAAATTCATCACCGCTGAGGGAAAAGCGATGCTGACATGTTTATATAATTCTGTATCCGAGTAAAACGATTTTGCACACATATAACTAGAATGTTGTTTGGCCAATTAATTACAGAGCCAATTTTGCTTTGGCAAATTAAATACGCTAATATGCCGAAAGATGTTTAAATAAAATATTGAGAATGATAACTTCTATACAAATGATCACAATGTAATAAAACGATAGGAAATACGTAAAGCGTATCACAAGTAGTGAAGCGCCTAAAATGCTAAAAATAAATTTCTTTAATGGAAAACCTAAATATTCTTTTATATATACATGAGGCGATAATTGCGTCTATTTATGACTGAATAAATCTCTCTTTACAAGGAAACAACGAAAATATTATCTGCATGAATAAAATAAATGATTTTTATATAATCCAAAATAAATATTTTACATATATTTGAACAATTATGATACCATACAGTTGATTCTAAATATTAATATTCTATTATGACTCAAATATGACACAGATCCACATAAATGCATTTTATTTAATGAAACTTTTAAATTCCTTGAAAATATAGCCGAGAAAATGAAACATCTACTTAAATGATTGGTTCATAACACCGAATAATTCACACTGTACATATCTATGTAAAATTAGATTAGAATTTTAATTTTAAGACACATCAAGAATTGTGTGTGAATGTGAAAAGTGATTTAGTGATACAATATCTATTATCAGGGCTTAAATAGCCACATAAGTAATTTAAAAGTGTAAAACAGTGATGTATAATCTATTCAAAAGCAAGAAAGGTGGAACTAACTATGAAATCAAATCATTTATGAATCATATGTTAATGTGAAAAGGTTTGAACGAATGAGTGAGTGGTATGAATTGATTTGTACGTATAAGCTAGTATAAGGAATTTGTATTATTTATGTATATTTATGTATTATCTTCAGGCCTTAGAAAGGGAAAGGTACTATTCTTATACGTCAGTCAGTGAACCCAAACGAGAATGTTTTCAGAATAGGTTACAAGTTGAATCTTATTACTTTGAATGAGAGATGATTATGAGTTCTACAAAATTTGTTCAGTAGAAAATTTAGATATAATCTCATATGAGCATTATGTGGCAAGAAGTAATAGACTCGTGAGTATTAAAACGTACCATTAACAGTAATAACTGGAAGGCGCACAAACGTGCACACGAGTCTATTACCAACATAGAAACCCAAACGAATGGTACCTACCCCTCTAAGCTATAATGAATAACATATACACTCGGAGTGGGGGTGGCAACTTATGGGAGGAGTCATCGCCCTTATAAGGCAAGGACGCGTGTGAAAACACTCTCACGCTCCTACGTTCTGGAATAGTCAAGTTCTTCAGTAACCATTCGCGAAGGTGATATTAAAACACGTGGGTGCAAATAACTCAACAACTCCACTCCGAGATAGTGAAATATCAAACATTGTAAATACAATTGTGTATACAAATTTATCCAATAAACAAAAATAATAAGTGTATAATTTAAAACCTCCCTGAGTGATCATATTCTATCCCTGAGCGAACCGGCACACACACACACACACACACACACACACACACACACACACACATATATATATATATATATATTGCATTGGCGATATAGTCCCTCCTAGATTTCATTAACACATTAGTGTCTAGCGATTAATTTCAAATTATATGATTAATTAACTACTTGACACTACCGAAAATGGAATTTCCTAGTCGTGCGCACATAAGCACTCCAATCCTAGTTATTTCCCAATCATTTCTGTACAATTCACCTCTCTCGGAACCTACTTAAAATTATTCCCCTCTTCATTCTTGGTCTATCTACAGGACATTTTCCTTCTGGATTACTTGCAAGAAGGTCCCATGTCACTCTTCCATTCCCCATTCGTGCCACATGTCCTGCCCATCGCATTCAACAAGACTTAACTGTTGTTAATACAGCTAGTTCCCTTAAACATGATGTATCTCCCTATTTCATAGTCTTGTCTAATAGCTGTCTGTTCGTCTCTAATTGGTCCAAAAATGTTTCCTAAGCACTATGCTCAAATACTCGTAATATTTTCTGTTGTCATAAAGTAAGAGATAATGTTTCGAATCTATATACAGTAAAACCTGTCTTAGCCGGAACCTTTTTAAGGAGGAGACCTGTAGAGACGGGAAAATATATCCAGAACTGTACGATTTTATATGTAAAATTGTTCTGTATAAGCCGGAAACCTTCATAACTCGGAAACTGAATGGTTTTTGAAGTACCAATAGTTCATTTTTACCTCAGTACGACGGAAAATTATTCTTAAGCACGTTCTAATTACAGTATTAATGACCACACGTGACAATTCTGCATATGACGCTTTCTGCACAATGCTATTTTTTCTAGCATTCTTTCCCTCACCATTTCAGGACATTCCTGATCAAAGCATTTATTCTGCCTCTTGTTTTAATGAAGTACGCTTTCTGATGCTGACATTTTGATAGCATCTGTTATTGTCTCCCATTCTCTATTTATATCAGTTTTTCTTTCTGTTGCCAAATTTTGATTTGAACATTCCAGTATTTTAAATTTATTCTCAATTTTTATACGTATTCTTGCCACGACTATTTAACTCATGCCCCAAATGGGAGTCAATGACCAATCACATTTCAATGATTTTTATTTACAACCAATCACAGTCGTTCTTCACCTCGATTTTATCAGTTTAATTTTATCACTGTAAAATCAAGCTCCTCCTTTTTAAAAATCTGAATAGGTCATATGATTATTTTGCAGCGACCATATGTGGCTACCAGATTGTATATATAGTGCACCAATGTAATCTTATCGTGGATGCGGGAGATAATATAAAAACATTTGTAGCAATTGGTTATATCACAAAAAAAGAAACCACTGTCTGCACTTTCTTAAACGTATTTTTTCCGAGGCAATAAAGTTCCAGAAAAATATAATTGAAATATTTACATCATTGGACATCAGAAATTAATTAATATAAAACTTGATGTTTCATTTTTTCTCCACTAGGGTGCATTCTTACAATATTGCGATCCTTTGGCAATAAAAAGTATGATCTGGTTTGTGGCAAGTCATTCACTCAGCCTCCTGTGTAAATCTATAAATAAATTCCTATCGGCAATAATAATCAGATACAATTATAATATCATTGAACGAAGCAGTTACTGGACTTAGGTCATATTTATATTCAAATTGATCAGGGAAGCGAGTGGAACCTGATTATGTAGGAGCAAAGGTCATATAAAATGATCCAAAGAAGTCAGCACCAATGTAATGAAATTACTAGTTATTAAGTAGGGTACTGACAACTCAGGTAATGTCACCCTTTCTTTGGTTAAGACGGAAGTGGCTGACACATGATAATAACTTAGTAATGACAAAATCCTTTGCTCGACAGATTGAGTAGATATATCTTCTAAGCCTGCAGTTAACTGTTTTATCGTGATAACCATAACCCATTAGCTAAATGTACAAGCGGGGGTTTTACCCTGACACAAACAACGCTAGCAAAAAGTATGGGAATATGGCAATTTTCTAGCGTCTGAAGCCAAGGAAAACCCCAAGCCTAGCTAATGTTTGTGACCGGACTGTACGTGAAGCCAGCACGGGAAAAAGGTCCAACCTCTGATGGCGTAAATCGCGAATGATAAATTTGTAACACCCCATGATTAAAATAGGAGGGTGCATTAACCAATTATATGTTTTGTTATATGTGCCTAATCACTGACCTTAGGTCCACGAGATCGAGGTAGTGGGAGTAACTAGTTTACCTAATAGGCGAGAGAGGCTTCTCCTCGTCACTTCTCGTATAAAATTACATAAAGTCACTTCTCGTATAAAATTACATAAAGTCACTTCTCGTATACAATTAAACAAAGTCACTTCTCAAAAACACTTCGTTCTGAAAGTTAAATAAAGTCACTTCTTATATACAATTACTTGCAGTTTATAAAAGACAAGAATAAACTACTTTTACCAGACCTTCTTTACACATTAATTCTGCCCGACGAAGTCCTCGTGGAATCCCTAGATAAGAACTCATGCCTACCGGTATTCCAACCTGAGCAACCCAAGTTCTCACACATGGAGAACTCCTTCCGTATTCGTAGTGCCACTAAATCCCATCTACACCTCTTTACCTCTTTACCCCAACAATAATCCTTCTCCATATTGTCTCCCAACAGTGGGGCTTTTAATCAAGCAACTAAATGGAACCAAGTAATCATCCTTCTTCAGGTTGCAGTGATAAACAAGTGAAACATAACGTTTCTCATTTGTTTTCGAACTTCGCCGTTTACATTAAATATATACATATTTTAAATAACTATATTCAAATAATGATTTGTGAGTAAACAGCCTAAATTTTATTCATTAAATAGTTCTAACAAATGCCAATTTTGATTTCCAAATTCTCTAGTTAAATTCACTCCTCACTTCGTTAGTCGTGAATTTATGGATACTTTTTTAAAACACTCGTGGTATTACTTATGACTACGCATGCCCCAAATGGGAGTCAATGATCAATCACAATTCAATGATTTTTTATTTACAACCAGTCACAGTCGTGTTTCACCTAGAATTTACCAACTAAAGTTTATCATAATAAAGAAAGCACCTCCTTTTTAACATTCTGAATAGGTCATAGCATTATTTTGCAGTGAATGACTCTGTAAGAAATACGGAACCAGATTGTATACATAGTACATGAATGTCAACAGAAAGCGCATTCGAGAGATAGTATAAAAACATTTGTAACAATTGATTATACCACAAAAAAAACACTGTTTGCACTTTCGTAAACGAATTATTTTCCAGGAAATGACGTTGCAGAAAAATATAATTGACATGTTTACAATAGGACATCAGAAATTAATTAATACCTATAACGTTGGTTATAAATTTCTCCACTAGGGTGCATTCTTACAACATTGCGATCTTTTGGCAGAAATAATATGATCTGGTTGCAGTGATAAAAAAAGGAAGCAAATTAAGCTTTCCAATCGTTTCTCATTTGTTTTCAAACATCGCCGTTTACATTAAATATATAAATATTTAAAAATAATTATGGTTAAATAATGATTTGTGAGTAAACAGCTTAATTTTATTCGTATACTGATACGTGATTTATTTGGTTTCGCGTTTTACCATCTGGAGGCGTCCAAGTTTATTTATGAATATCCTTATTCTTGAACGTTGTGTCCATGACAATGCAGTTCTTTGATTTGGCATAGGTCAGTAAATAATCCCATTGTGATTACTGTCTTCATGGAGACTGATTTTACCAATTATTGGCCTGAATAATTCTTTCCTACTGTCCGCCGCTGTGGTCTAGATGTAGGTTGCTGCCTTGTCACGCAGAGGGCCCGGGTTCGATCCCCGCTCGGGACAGGTTTCCTTGGTGAGGTTTTTTCGGGGTTTCTCCTCACCTGTAATACAAATGTCAGGATTCTTTAAGGCCCAAACGGTCCCTGAACAACATCTAGCCATCATTATCATCAATATCATAATTACCTCATTGGATTAAAGTTAGGTTTAAGGCCTCTCCTGGTGCATCATCACCCATCGTCATTACCCATCATATCATTGGGGCAGCGTAACCCCGCCTTCCAGGCACCCTAACTTCAGAAGTGGGTTACAAAATGCCAATGCCAGGAGAGAATACCTGAAATGTCGAATGACAAACAGGTGGCATTGAACAAAAAGAAAAAAAACTTGTTACCTTCTTACGTTTAGAATAATATCTCCTAAAACAATTTTCATATTTATCACGATTGTCTATCTACTACACGTTCTAGTTCTTCTTACAACTCGTACTTGATTTTGTCTCTTATTTTCTGTATGATCATGTCCACGTATAATTACAAAACTTGTATTTTGGATCACGTAAGGTATCCTATCGCTAACAAATATAACATCTCGGATAGCTGAGAGGATCCTCCTTCGCATTAATAGTAATAATAATAATATTATTATAATTAATAATAATAATAATAATAATAATAATAATAATAATAATAATAATAATAATAATAATAATAGCTTTATTTTACCTGCAGACTGCCTTGCCTGCAACTCAACCAGGTTTTAAAAAATACAAAAAAATAGTCTTACATCTAAATTACAATATACATAAACGATTGCATGTCATAAATACAGTACAATTAATATTTATAATGTATTTTGATTTACTCTAAATTTAACGAATTAATTATATAATATGTACAAGATATATAAAAAACGAGGAAAAGATTATTGACATAGTATAAAATTAAATAAATAGAGAAAACCGCGTTCTGAATTGAGGTATCGCTACACCTCGATAGTATAATATAAAAAGCTTCCTGATTTATAAATACCCTCTCCTGAAAATCTAACGTATTGCAAAGCTACTATATCTAATTCAAATTATATTAAGTACGTTTTCATATAATAAAATGTAGTGAATTTGTATGGTAAACAGTTTATCTATAAACTAGTAGCGAATACAAAAGTTTGATAATTTAACATTATACTATCGAGGGATGATATAAAATGTGTCATCTAAATTTTTATTTTATGGAAAAAAAAAATCCCTTTCTGATAAAATGATACCGGTATGATATTAAACAACTCACTCTACAATACTAGTATGTGCATGTTTGAAGAACAGTTGTAAATGTTATTCTCAAGGATCAACAGCTGGTCAAATGACCGCACATATCCAGTGGCCTTGGAAAGAAAGCACATTTCAAATAATCGCCCGGTAAAGTAAAATAAAGTAAAGTAAAGTGATCCCACTACAGGTCATAGGAGACCCTTGGGGTAGTAGGAGGTTAAGGCTCCCACGTTTTCTAGACAATCGACACTTGAAGTCAGCCGGGTTGGCAGTCCTGCGTGACGGCCGCCATTACCCCCAGAACAAGCGTCTGGTACTCATTTCCGTTAGAGGCTGAGTCAACCCCAGGACTATGGTGCCACCAGATGGTTTGGGTCAGTTTAAAAACCCTGACTCCACCGGGACTTGAACCCTCGACCTTCCGGTTTGTAGCGCACTGCCTTAACCACTACGCTACGGCGAATATATTATTATACGTATACGTAGGTTAGTAATTTTTTTGTTGCTGATTGAGAATGTGTTTTTCTATGAAATACATGTAAGATGATTCTTTAAAATATTTCAATTGACTTTTATAAGATTCATGATGTGTTCCGTTAAGGTATTATTCTAAATTAAAATATAAAATTATGGAATATTCACCTGAAAGGTCCGTGTCCTTAACTTAATTAATTATTTAACTGTAGCGCTTTCCGATGATGAGATAAGTCCCGAAAGCGCTACAGTTAAATAATTAATTAAGTTGAGGAGACGGACCTTGCAGGTGAATATTCCATAATTTTATATTTTAATTTTAATTGATGAGAACTTCGGAGTTTTTCATAAAAGAGTCACATTGTGTTAGTTGTGTCCATTAGTTTTTTAGTTCTTTATTCAGACTGGGAGAGCAGATTATCCTGAGCATCGCGAACTGAAAGATCTATCCCATTTTTATGGAGACGAGCAGAATTAATGTCTACTCTACGGTATTATGTAATTTGTAGTTCGTCTTCCAGTTCCGACGCACCAGATTCTACTCCTATGACCATACCGACATTTTTGGATTGGGCCCGTGACCGCGAGGAGGGATTACAAGGGCCCCGGTAGCCCCTTATACCCTTTTTTATGCGTCAGTTTCGGAGTCATGAGGCAGTACCCTTTTGGGCACCCACTAGGTTACTGCAACCACGTATTTTCAACACATGCGGATTGCCAACCAAACTATTTTGTAACGAGATATTAAATTAATTAATGGGAAGTGAAGGGGAAGGGGGAAATGGAGAGTGTTGGTTGAATGAAATTCGGAAAAAGGGAGATTCCCGAGAAAGACGCGGAAAACTCCGTTATGGCCCACCACCAATACCCC
Organism: Diploptera punctata; assembly: GCA_030220185.1. Classification (NCBI taxonomy): domain Eukaryota; kingdom Metazoa; phylum Arthropoda; class Insecta; order Blattodea; family Blaberidae; genus Diploptera; species Diploptera punctata. Next base: position 75,264 of record JASPKZ010002325.1, read on the forward strand.
TCTGTAAACGCGATGATACGATCCTGGAATCCGTGTCGGGGCAACCGCGCAAGATAGCCAAGCGTCTACCGAGATGACAATCTTCAGTTAAAAAAAATTATTTTTTTCTGAAAACAAAGTCTTTTTAGACATAATAGTTTATTGTGGTGAACAATTGTTCTTTAACAAATTCCAATATAGGCCTAATGTTTTTTGAACTGGAGTACAGCATCAAACATATTGGAACATTCACTAGTTTTATTACCTATAGGCCCTACATTTAAAATCTGTATACAAAAATACTAGAAACAATAATCACAAATAGGAATGAGATGCACAAAGAAATTAAACATAGGTTCAATTCTGGAAATGCGTGCTATTATGTATTGCAGAGACTCTTGATGTCCAAACTCCTTTCAAAAAACGTTAAACTGAAAATATATAAAAATATTATTCTACCAGTTATATTGTATGGGTGCGAAACATGGACTCTTACTTTAAGGGAGGAAAGGAGATTACAAGTATTTGAGAATAAAGTACTTAGGAAAATTTTTGGACCAAAGAGAGATGGACAGGTGAATGGAGAAGACTACATAACAGTGAAATATTTGGTCTTTATAGGAAGTCAGATATAATAAGAACAGTTAAGTCTCGTAGACTGCGATGGGCAGGACATGTTGCACGTATGGGGAATGAAAGACTTGCATGGAAGTTTCTTGTAGGAAAGCCAGAGGGAAAACGCCCAGTTGGTAGACCAGGAATGAGGTGGGAGAATAAAATTAACTATGATTTGAGGTAAGTAGATTATACAGGGAATGATAGGAAAGCATTAGCTCAGGATAGGGATGTATGGAGAGCTTATGTCCGCGCGGCCATGAACCTACGGGTTCGATAGTGCCAGTGAGTAAGTATACACAAATACTTAACATAAACTTGTAGGATTAATGTGTTAAATCTACTTTTAATTAGGAAATTTGCCATGCAGGTGTAAAGAACTAAATTGGATGGCAGCACACAAAGGAGAAAAAGTAAACAATTTTTCCCATTGTGTCTACATTACGTAGGTGTATTGTATTAAGTTATGTTTGAAAAACTGTTGTAATAATATGATCAGAATGACAACTTTCTGGTCTGTCAGCTGACGGAAGGCACCGGATGCACCAATGGCTTGCTCACACCTTTTCCTGTCACGGTGCGTCTATAAGCGTGCCCTTCTGCATGCGAATGTCTATGTTTTACGTCTTCAATAAATATTGGTAACTGTGATTACTCATTCGTAATCGGATCCCACATTAAACAAACCACTGCCATGTTTATCAATGTTTATTGAATACAAAGTATTATATAATTTCTTTGTTCTTTCTTCTTTTCTCAATTCCGATATATCACCGACCACTTACTCAAGAATAAATGTTTTCCAAGGAGCATAAGGATTTGAAATGTACACATGAAAAACAATAGTACGTGTAAAATGGGCGGATGAAACAAGAAAAAAACTGTGCTAGAACGAGTTGACTGGCTTTTTTTTCTGGTCTGCGTTCCCATGAAAAAGAATTGATTGTAAAATGCACAATTTAAGAAAATAACTATTAGAACAAGTGGTTTGATAGGAATCCCCTAGCTTAATAGCAAGATATTATGAATTTGATCTTGTCTCCAGAAGATGTGATCCCTGATTTGATCCAGGCTTAGAAAACACGGAAATTCCTCTAAATGGGTTTGTCTGCTTTCCATCACTATGTGATAGAAATCGAATATTTTGTGTCAAGTGGAAAAATGTGTAAATTTCGGGAAAAAAATGGGAAAGAGGAAAACAGATGAAGTTAAAATGAAAAATATAAACAAAATGTTATATATATATATATGTGTGTGTGTGTATGTGTGCATGTGTACTATATATATATATATATATATATATATATATATATATGTGCGTGTGTGTGTGTGTGTGTGTGTGTTATATATATGATATGAAAAAATAAATGCCTGAGTTGGGATTTGAACCTGATTCTCTGAACTCTGTACGTTTAGCTCTCTAACCATCAGAGCCACTCAGCTATCCTAACACAAACATTTATTTTTCTTACATATATAATATTCTCAATTTACAAGAGAGGTAGCGGGAAGTCGTTCAAACTGCCATCTAGTGGCCACCGTAACAGGTAAGCAAAATTTAAAGAAAATATTTACTTTATAGCAGTAACGCTTGCATATTTAGATGCTATAACTATATTTTTGACATTTGGCAATATATATGTAAAAACAATCTCTCCACACATCCCTATCCTGAACTAATATTTTCCAATCATCCTATGTGTAATCTACTTCCCTCATATCATCGTTAATATTATTCGCCCATCTCATTCTTGGTCTATCGACTTGACATTTATACTCTGGTTTCCTTCAAGAAGCTTCCATGTTCTTATTTCATTCATCATTCGTGTAACATGTCCTGCCTGTCGCAGTCTATGAGACTTACCTGTTCGTATTGTATCTGTTTTCCTATAAAGATCATGTAGGCCACTGTTATGTATTCTTCGCCATTTGGCTGTCTGTTCATCTCTCTTTGGTCCAAAAATGTTCGTACATATAATAAATAATAATAATAATAATAATAATAATAATAATAATAATAATAATAATAATAATAATAATAATAACAATAATAATTAATAACAATAATAATAATAATAATAATAATAATAATAATAATAATAATAATAATAATAATAATAATGCTTTATTTTAGCTGGCAGAGTTAAGGCCATAAGGCCTTCTCTTCCACTCAACCAGCGAATAGTAGAATTATACAAAAATTACATACATATTACAATTTTAAGATATTATTAAAATACAGACTAAACAAAATACAATGATGATGTGATCTAATACTAGCTAATACTAAAAAAACATAGAATATAATACAATAAAAATGATATAAAATAAAGTAAGTAGTTTCATAGATGATTATTAATGGAATGCTCTATATATTCATTATGTCGAACTTAAGCTATCAGTTTATTATTTTAGATTTAAATAATCATAGCGATTGACAGTCCCTGACATGACTGGGAAGTGAGTTCCATGCTCTAGTCATGGATATTGTGTAAGATTCAGAGTATAGACAGGTCCTGTGTTGTGGTATCAAAAGTAAAGAAGAGTCTTGTGATCTTGTTCCTAAATTGTGATGAGCCGATAAATTTTGAAAACGTGTTGTTATAATATAAGTTAATATAATAAAATTATTACCTAACATATCAGTGGTCCTCAACATGAAAATTAAGTAAAATGGTGTAGGCCTTTTAAAACTACCGGTACTTGTTTCATCTTTAGCAGTTGGATTGATAATGATTGTTTTCGACAAACATACTGTATAGAGGGTTTAAGTTGTTAGATGCGTGCTCCTTTTAGCTGCTTGTCATTTCTCATTTATTTAAGTATCTCGACGTCTTCTGAGATGTTTATTTTATGGTTGTTACACTCTCTGTGTATAGTATTGAGAGGCTATTGTCAGTTGTGTTGAATCGATGACCTGCATTTATAACGTTCTTCGCAGAACTTGACTTTCCCTCGTTAAATCTGAAGTCTTCGAAAAGCTCGTTAAATCTTACATAACATTTCTGGTGGTTCTGCCGATATAAAATTCATCACAACTATTGCAATTTAGCTTGTAGACTCCTTTATTTTCATATACATGTTGGTTTCATCTACTTTGTTATAGATGATGTAATTTAGTTTATTATTCGTTCCATAAGCTACTTTTATGTTTCTTTCGTGTTTCCTGAATGTTTTGGCCAACTTAATGGTATCATTGCCTGTATACGTAAGGGTTATCATTTAGTTTTATTTTCGTTAATTTCTTTATCAAGTTTGGATAATGTTTTTCAATTCGTATTTTCCTTTTTTTATTTTATTACCTTAACAATTTCTTGATTATATTCATTTTTAAGTGTCTGAGTTTTTATGCAGTTAAGTTCTTTTTTGTAATTTGCTTTATTTAACGGTATCTTAATCATTCTGTTTGAAATTTAAAAGTATATATTGACTTATTTTCTTATATTGTGTATGACTATATAATAACTGGTAGTTCTTGGTAGTAATCTATGTAGGGATATATTTCCCCCATTCGTTCCACTAGAAGGCACGGGTGCTCCCTAGCGGGAGTTATTAATTAAGATAATTTAGTTAAGCTTATATACCTAGAGATGTCAACGAGTGACATGTGGTAAGCACATTGGCCTCAATGAGACATTTAGTAGGCAACTAAGATATTACTTGGATGGATGAAGGTCGGTTAAATTTTGCACAGTGTCATTTTTACTCAGGCTTGCGGTTCTTTTACTTGAGTGAAAATCTCCAGAATCGGGACCCATGGCTTAAAGTTCCTCCCGTAAGACTTGTTCTTCCATTTTTCCACATTAAAAATTCATAGGCCCCTGCCGGGTTTGAATCCACGACTCTCGGGACTAGAGGCAAAGAACATTACCACTAGACCTCCGCGGCCGACATTGGAAGTAATGAGATCGTCATCATCATCAAGCACCATTCACGAATATAGGCCAATATTGACTTGTTTCGGTCTCAACTAGATAGGGTCTCAAAGATGTTTTTGTGGACGTCCAGGTCGTGGTCCTCGTGGGTGATGCCGAAGAATTGCATTAGGGATCCTAGTTGATGACATTCGGGAAACATGCCGCAGCCATCTGTCTCTCTAAGTGGATATTTTATCATAATATGCCACGAGTGATTTCTAAATTATCGATAAATGAAATTATTAGTCTATTATGAATATTATATAGGCTACAGAATGTTTCGGATTGTAACTGTAAACATCAAAGGAGCATGGATGTGAGTAAATGGAGAAAATAACCAGTGTTTTAATAAGTAATGTCACGAGTGATTTCCAATTTATCTAGAGAATTTGGAAATCAAGAGTGGCAATTGTTAGGACTAATTAACGAATAAAATTAAGCTGTTTACTCACAAATCATTATTTAAATGTAGTTATTTTAAAATATTTATATATTTAATCTAAACGGCGATGTTTGGAAACAAATGAGAAACGTTATGTTTCACTAGTTTATCACTTCAACCAGATAATATTTTTCATTGCTAGAGGATTGCAATATTGTAAGAATGCACCCTAGTGGGGAAACAATGAAACACAACAGTCTGTATGTTAATTAACGTCTGATGCCCTATGATGTAAATCTCTCAATTATATTTTTCTGGAACCTTATTACCTGGGAAAAAATACGTTTAAGAAAGTGCAAACCGTGGTTTCTTTTTTTTTTTGTGGTATAAACAATTGCTACAATTACTTTTATATTATCTCCCGCAACTACGATAAGGTTACATTCGTGCACTATATATACAATCTGGTAGCCACATTCAGTCACTGCAAAATAATACTATAACATATTCAGAATGTTTAAAAGAAGGAGCTTGATTTTACAGTGATGAAATTAAACTGATAAACTCGAGGTGAAAAACGACTGTGATTGTTTGTAAATAAAAAAATTACTGAAATGTGATTGGTCATCGACTCCCATTTGGGGCATGAGTTAAATAGTCTTCTAAATGTTGCATGTGGAGTTCCTTTAAAATATCTTCATTATTATAAACTTAAATTTAAAGATTTGACGTTTAAAAATTATTTTTATAGAATTTGCGGAGTTAGCTGTTTATTTGGAAATGAACTCCCATCGTATTACGTGATAATTTCCAGGAAAATGTTAACCCAAGTCTCAAGTTGTGCGTGTTTGGTTGGAAACTTTATTCTGCCATTATCGCTTACCTTCCTAAATTTAAGAAGATTTTGTTCGCTAAGATCACGCCTCTTCTCTGAAGTTGCGAGAAATTTTCGGCTTGATTACCAACAAAGGAGATAGGAAAAAATTATAATAATCCTATTTAACTTCGTACGGCGGAGGCTTATTAAATTAGAGGCTCTTAAGTATACCCTCGATTAAACATCATGTAGTCACACTCCAATTGATTAGGATGTGCCTCTTCGAAACACCCACTGAACGAAATTCGAGTTATTCAGGTTAATTAACTGTCGATGATTTATACCGAATAATGCCATAAATTCAGGTACTGGTACTTCTGTAAATTTTATTCGATGTAAAGAAAACTTTTACTTGCACTCGTAATTCAAATTAACATATAAAGACATATTCCTATATTTTTAAACCAGCTCGATAACCATGCACATTTATTTTGTATATTAAAAATATTCACGACGACTTTAATTTTGGATACTAATTAGTGATTCTTGTGTAATGTATCATATTTATACTATTGTTATTATTATCATCATTATCGTAAGAATTAGTATTGTTATTATCGTATAAAATAATGTTTGTACATGAAATTTACATTACTACATTTAACATAACTTTAAATCTTTATAATTAGTACAGTGTATATCTGTCTATCCATCCATAGTAATTCTGCCGGAGGGCAGGTCTTTCACTGCAATCACAGCATTTTCATGCTATGCTTTGCAGCTTTAGTAGGGAATTGTAGGTGTGATAGCTGCTTTCCACACCGGTGAAGGATGATGATGACGATGATGATAATGATAAGGATGATGATGATGATGATAGCCATATGATTTCGGGGACCGTTTGGGCCTTAAAGTTTTCCTGACATTTGTCTTACAGGTGAGGAAAAACCCTGATAAAACCTCACCCAGAAAAACTGCCCCGACCGGGGATCGAACCCGGGCCCGCTGCGTGACAAGGCAGCACGCTACCTCGAGACCACAGCGGTGTATATCTATAATGTCAAATATTACTTTTGTAATTGTGCTGGTTGAGTGGAAGAGAAGGCCTTATTTCCTTAACTCTGCCAGCATAAATAAAACAAACATTATTAGATCAAATCCCAGGTCAGTTGATTCGAGAAGAGGGTTACAAATTTCACAATTAAATGCATAAGTTTATTCTTGCAATTTGGAATTATTACGTAGGAACTGTTACAGGAATATAAAGAATCCTAATTATTGTAAATAAACGACAAAACCAACTACTGTAATCAGCGTAGAATTCAATCGAATGTTTTTAGATAAATTATTTACGTATGCAGATGAAATTATATGAGATTACCAGTATGGCTTCAGGTAAAATTTTCAGTATCTGCCAATTTTTTGAAAGTATATAAATGGGTATAAAATTAACCAATACAAAAAGTTATTTATATATTAAGAAAGCGTAGGACTAAGTTAGTATCAGATAAAAGTTAAACATTAAAATGTACCTTTAGGATAGCTGCTCTCTACAAAGTTTTATTATAATTTGGTATATCCATAAATTTAGATTAATAATGGTGTGCTAGAAATGTTAACCAGAGTGATGTGCGAATAGGAAAACGTTTTACAACTAGATTATTCATCGAGAAAGAATTGAAGCAAGGCGACGCATAACCATTGCTCTTCAATTTTACTCTTAAATATGTCTCTAGGAAAATTACCCATAAGAATGGATTTAAATATGAATAGCGTTTGCTATGTATTGACTAATACTAACAACGTGGATCGAATATGGTATAATATTAATAAGGTAGTAAGAAATGCAGAAGTCCACTTAAACTCCTGTTAGCTAATTTATTTAGTTATAAATAATAAAAAACTGTGACCATCATTGAATGTCCCGTGATTGAAATATAGCAAATTAAGACAGTGAATATATAACTAATATTTCTTAAGGAAAAGTGATAACATTGAAATTTCTATAATCATTCATCACACATGAGAATCATACGAATGAAGAAATTAAATAACGATTTGCTCAATAATTGTGGTATCTCACATTAAGGGAATAAAACCATGCTAAATACACTGAGCAACAAAAAAGAAGTTTTTTTTTGTCTCAGAAAGAAAAATATGTGATTCTGATAGTATTTCTTCTCCTGAATTCAAATATAATATCGGTTTTTCTCTATCGCGCAAGGTTTCCGAGAGACAGGCATTTATAATTTCAAACACTTTAATATTTTCTACATTCGTAACTACACAATATTGGAACATTGGAACTCACGTAGAAAGTAAGAAATGACGATTTTCGGCTATATTTCGCCTGTGGAGCTTCCCTCTTGATGGTCCAACAATAATCGGCCAGCATATTAGGATTCCATTTGCCTTGATATCTCTTTTCCATAACTGAAACCATTTGAGTTAGCTCATTTGACTTTATTTTACATTTGACAAATGGACGAAAAAACGTTTATTAAAAATAATTATTTAAATCCATTAATTGAAATTTAAATAAAAACTGTGGTTGGTGGAGAAATTCCGAATACATATTTGAAAACACGATAAAATACTGCATTAAGTACAACTATTGGTACTCATGAAACAAAAATTATGTTGAACAGTGATATTCGAAAATAGGTTCCTAAGACTAATATTTGGTAACACGAAGTATGAGAATGGAGGAACCTTCATGATAAGGAAGTTCATAATTTAGATTACTTTCCTAATGTAATCAGTCTAGGATCATAAACATAAAGGATACTTTGGGGGAAAGGGACCCCCCCTTAAAAATAAAACTTTATAAGTAAAATATAAATATCTGGAATTATAACAAATTTTATAACTATATGAAGTACTGTATGCTATGGGAATGTTTATGATTATGATGTTTCCGTTTGATTTGTGTAAGTTAAACTGATTTGAAGTATTTTATTACTTACTAGATTTCATTTCTGGCCCACTGTGCACCGGTACCATACTAGCCGAAATTTCATGAGAAAAAAAAAAATCCCCCATGAGACTCGAACCAGCGTAAGTCCTGTAGTTCTGCGGTAAGACTTCTTGCATTAACCACTCGGCTACGGCGCGGGACTCCAAGTATCAATAATAAAGTTGAAAGGTTCACCCGAATGGGTATTATTCTCGTGGTATCAATGAAAGACAAAAATGGTTATTGTGAGTTACCCGTAAGAGATAAACATATGCTGTCGTGGACTTTTTTGAGAAGCTTTTTGAGATATTCAATTTTGTGTTCATTAATTTTGTGTATTTCTTATGGTTTCTGAAGCGTAAGCCATTTAAGAGTCAAACAGCTACTTTTTTTGACGTTTTCCACTAAAAAGGGCGATTTTTAAGGGTGATGGGGTTGAGTATCGCAACTCTCTTGTAGCCTATGGTCATCCTGGGAATCTCCTGAACATTATGCAAACAACGCCATCACAATCGGATCAACGGTATGGCCGCGCATAAAGTACGAACAAACAAACAATCAAACAAACAAACAAACATTAATTTTTATATATAAGATTCTTCAGTGACATCGCAAAACAGGATAATTTTACTCCTATCTTTAGAATTTGGGCTTTAATGTTGACATTATTGATATCAAACAAAAGAGGAATAATGCAGTTAAAGCGTAGAGTGAGAAATTAAAAAAAAATTAACACCAACTATTGGAAGTTAAAATCAATGGGGTCGGAAAATCCCTCTCGTCACCACTCCCGGTTACGCAATGGCACCATATATATATATATATATATATATATATATATATATATAGTCCACCGCTGTGGTATCGACGAGGTAGCGTGCTGCCTTGTCACGCAGCGGGCCCGGGTTCGATTCCCGGTCGGGACAGGCTCTTGGGTGAGCTTTTTCGGGTTTTTTTCTCACAAGTAAAACAAATGTCATAAAGCTTAGGGCCCAACGGTCCCCGAAAATCATCCGGCCAACCATCATCATCCTTATCATTATCACCATCATCCTTCACTGGTGTGGAAAGCAACGGGAAGCTACCACACCTATAATTCCCTAGTAAAACTGCAAAGCATAGCATGAAAATTCTATGATTGCAGTGACAGACCTGCCTTCGTATGTGTGGCAGTAGAAATACTTTACAAATGTTTATTAAGAAATCTTGGAGGAAACTCCATTAGGAAGTCCTAGGAGGAGGTAGAAGAATTATATTCATATGGATTCTGGGCAGCTATTTGTGGTAGATATAAAGTGGATTCATAGTCTGAGGATAGGGAAGGGTTGAAATGTCATTGAACCCACGGGTTCAAGCCATAGAGGTAATTATCGTTATATTTAATGAAATAATTAATCACCGTTTTTTGTTAAAAAGTAACGTCAAAACTTCTCATATAGTGAATCCGGGTTTGAAATTAGCAAACCTCTGTTTTTTAGTTAATTTCTCACCAACCATATATTTTCCTTCTGCAGATGGCGATAACTCTTATTTTGAAAATACTATTTGGTTATCATTAACTATATTTATATACAGAGAGATTTTTTCTTTGCGACAAAAAGTGGTACATGGTGTGTAAAAAGAGAAACATGCTCTTGATTTGAATAGACTTGGTACTTTTAAATGAAATAATTAAGCAGATAAATTTCTGCAAATAGCATAACGGTGGGAAATGTTTGAAGTAAACAGTAGCGGTAACGGTTATGGAGTTTGCCACTTCGACAAACAGGTGTTAAGATTCTATCCATACACTTGTCCAGTTTGATAAATGAACTAAGGGGAAACTGGAAAGATAGTAGGGGGATTCCTATTCTAAAAGCAGTCCATTTCCATAAACTTTTCCGCATCAACGACTTTAATTGGCTTGCCTTCTGTATTCATTTCCAAATCATCAACCAATCAGACATTATTATAGGCGTGGTCATCTTAACTAATAGTAAAATTCTCAGCAGGTGTGGTCTTAATCTCTTAGTGACACTTCATCCAACTTCCGAAAAAAAAAATGTTAAAGAAAAATATAATGGAAGTGTCTTCGCGTAATGAAGCGCAGTAAACAAAACCTGTCTGATAGAGTCACTGGAAAATTTGTTAATATTACCAATAGAGATCCACAAATTTTAATTAAAATGTAATGTAACATGTAAACATACTGTGTCCCCGTAACTGAGTGGTTAAGGCAAGATGCCTTGGCGCGCAGTGCTACGGGACTTGTGCAGATTCGAGTCCCCATGAGGAAGGTAATTTTCTCATGAATTTCGGCCAGTATGGGACCGGTACCATCCAGTATCTTGAGGAATTTGGGTAGCTACAATAAGTAGCGGCTCCAGTTTGAAGACCACCTATAACGGCTGGGTACCCGACATACAAATAACTAGAGACCGGATGTTAGGGAAAATGCCTATAGTTATTTATTATAGATATTGTAAAAGTGACTTCATGTAAGTTCATACCAACGATCCTAGAGTTGTCTTCCATGAAGTTAATTTTGCCTATAAATGCCTATTTGCAATTTATTCTAGAAATTAACTCAGAATTCCAATTAAATCAATTGAAATGGACAAACGTCATGGCGCAAATCATTTCACAGAAGTTTTCAAGTGTTCTTTTTATAACTTCTCTTAGAATAGTTTAGGATAAGGGTGGCAATAACCCATTAAACTAGCAGGTAGATGGTTTCCTTCTCAATGCACTCCCGTCAGGTAAATATTGTATTTTTCCACCTCATGCATTCCCGTTAAGCGAAATAGCCCTAAGCTATGTCCCATTGTATTGTGCTCCGGCTCTAAGGCTTGGAGAAAAATTATTTGCTTATTTTCAATACAAATATTGCTGTGTGACAAAGAGGGTAGATGGCTCAAGCTTTCTTTCTCTGTCTCACATCTGGTGCTGAAACGGCAATATTATTTTTCAGCTTGGTAACACTGTATTCAGTCTGCAGTCCTCATTCACAGACAGGTGATTCAAAGACAAAGTGGTGCGGCAAGTGTATTTTTTATTTTTGTTTTGCCTTTAGAACAGCTTTTTTAAGATACCTAAAGAGTGGACAACATTAAAATACAAACTGACCCATTTCGTGAAAGAATTTGGCGCAGAAATATTCTTAGGTGACGATTCTGCTTTTTGTAAAAAGGCAAAACAAATTCCAAAAGCATCTCTGATATCATCGCATACGTTTATATTCTTAACGTAAGACTGTAAAGTTATGTTGTTGTCCATTTTTTGTAAGAGCCTATTTTGAATTTTTAGTGTGTGTATTAATGATTCTTAGTGCCTTTTCGCCTGCCTATTTTGAATTTTTTAAGTGCCGAACATCCGGATTCTACTAATAATATATCACCCCTACACTAGCCGGATGATCGTCTACCTCTGTGATTAACACATGTGGATGTGAGGAAAGCAGCCGGATGGTAGGCCAAGGACCTTTTAGGCCTTTCGTGCCATGTTGATTTTTAGAGTATTTAGAGTATTTTTATTCTTCGGCATTATATATAGATAAAAACATTCCAAGTGCGATAGGCCTAGAAAGCATCCACATGTGTTAATCACACTAGCCAGTGTAGGGGTGACATGTGGTCGCATGTCGGCCACCCAGCCGTTATAGCTGGTCTTCTCAACCTGGAGACGCTACTTATTTTAGGTACCCAAATGCCTCACAATGCTGGGTGGGCACCGGCCCCATACTGATCGAAATTCCATGAGAAAAATTTATCCCCCATGGAGACTCGAACCAGCGGAAGTCCCGTAGCTCTGCGCCATGGCTTCTTGCCTTAACCACTCGTCTACGGCGCGGGACATTATAGATTGACAGAAGAGGAATATTTTGAAATTAATAACATGTTTTCAGAATTGTATTCTTTATATACTCTCAAACATCAAGCAACAACAATAGACGAATATATTTCGTAAAAAACATTTTCTTCAAATTCAATTATGGCTTACAATACTATTGGTATTGCAATTTTTGGGGCCTTGATTTTTATTTACCATGGAAATGAAAATAATTGTATGTACAGAAATGGATGTTTTAAGGAGATCAGCTGGAAAACCTAGAATGGGTAGAATACGATATAAAGAAATAAGGGAAATTATGGGTGTAGAAGGGGAGCCGAACATCATAGACATTATAGAAAAGAAAAGATTAGAGTGATATGGCCATGTCAAAAGAATGCCAGAGCAAAGATTGCCTAAAATTGTTATGGAATGGATCCCAATGGAAAGGAGGAAGACCGAAGAAAACTTGGATAGAAGGGGCACAAGGAGCTATGAATATCAGAGAATTGGAGGAAGATGAATGGAGGGACAGGGAGGAATGGCGTTTGGTTTCCGGAAGACGGCGGCAGCTGCCATGATATCGGATGATGATGATTTTTATTAGGCTATGTATATTAATGATTTAGAATACTTTATTGATGTTGATTGTTTAGCTTACCTCTTAATGATGATGATATTTGTGAAGCAGTTTGTTCTAAACATCCAAACGATTTTTATTGTAAACCTAGTGGTCACCATTCTCGCCTTTTTTTCTGAGTTATGCGTGTTCCAACAACCGCGGTTTGATGGACTTTATAAATACTGATATATCCTGAGCAGGGAAGTAAAGAAGTGGATAAAGTATCAGAAATTTTACGACTTTTAAGGGCGTAAATGACTTTCACCTTCATGTTATCTCATGCCCCTAAGGCTTGGACAAAAGCATCCACCTTTCTCGATCATTCCATATATCACCTCTCAACCATTTCTAACCAAATAATCGTCTTCCTTCAACATCCTTCAAAACTTGTTTCTCCCATATATTTATCCGGCCGATCTCTTGGTTTCGTACCGTATATTTTATACTGTAATGTCTTTCCTTGCAATCTTCCAGTTTCTTTCCTTTTAACATGGGCATGCCATCATATTCTACTCCTAGCTCCAGATCTAGAAGGTCCTTTCCCTACCAGCCCGCTGCTGACCACAGATCCGCATATGTAAATAGCAGAGTTGGGCGATCATCCAGCCAGTGTAAGGGTGACGTCCGGTCAGCCTGTAGGTTATCCCGCCGTTATAGCTGCTATTTTCAACCTGGAGTCGCTGTTTATTATAGCTACCAAAATCCTACTCTTTTCTAACAAATTCAAACAATAAAACTAAGTAATCAATTGAGTTGGTGTTTACTTGATGAAATCCATATTTATTAATTAGATAATAATAAAACGTAGTTTTATTTGATTTTCATATTTACATTTTTATTAGTCTTGATGTTAATATATTTTGGTTTAAGATCGTGTTTGATGCAACTGTTGTAAAACCAAATATCCTGTGTGCACTTTTTAATCCGGAGTAATAATTTGAAATATGAAAATCAAATAAAACTACGTTTTATCTTTATTTAATTAATAAAATTCAGCTCTACCAAATATTGTAGACCTTTTCACAGCCGTATTTAAATTACGAAATAACAAATATATTAGACTATTGTTAAAGAACGTCTTCGAATAAAATAATAACCAATTGGCAACAATAATATATATATATATATATATATTAATACATCTTAGCCGCAAAAGAGGTCAAGTATTATATTAGTATTACATTTAAAAATTAATTATTATTGTTATTAAAAACTCTGAGTTCGGGTTATTTATGGCACGTAAAAGAATTTCAGGTCTGGAAAAACTCTTTTGGCCATAATTTGTCTGTCTCTTCATGTCAGCTTTGAATAGCGACACTAATGACTTGAGTTTTTAGTGAGCTTTCTAGAATAAAATTCTGTGTGAAGATGATTGTGATTATTAATAATATTCTTTTTCATCCAACCAAGTCTATAGGCTTGTTATGATCTCACTGATGAATTTTGTATCCATCATTTCCTTGGACGGCCCTTCATTAATAATAACATTAATAATAATAATAATAATAATAATAATAATAATAATAATACATACATACATACATACATACATACATACATACATACATACATACATACATACATACATACATACATACATACATACATACATACATACATACATACATACATACATACATACATACATACGTACATATATACGTACATACCTACATACGTACATACAACTTGTTCTGCCCAAGGGCTTGTCTTTCACTGCAAACTCAGCAATCTCCACTCTTTCCTTAACTCAGTTTTCCATTTGTATCCGCATACAAACAATTTATTTTAATATTGTCTATCATCTGATGTCTTTTTCTGCCTCTAACTTTCTTTCCATTGACCATTCCTTCTAGAGCATCCGTCAGCAGCAGTTTCTTCTTAGCCAGTGGTCAATCCAATTATATTTCCTCTTGTTCATGAGTTCCAGCATTGTTTTTCCTTCGGCCACCCTGTCGAGCACATCTTTATTTTTCATTTTGTCTGTCCTCTTTACATTATTATTATTATTATTATTATGATTATGATTATTATTATTATTATTATTATTATTATTATTATTATTATTATTATTATTATTATCAATAGTAATTACCATAATTTTTCACACTGTGACCATGGAAAATTATTTTATCATTTATATAGTTAGTATACAGGAATAATTGGGAAAAATTACATCAGGTTAGAGACAAATAGAGAGCATATATCCGCGTGGCCATAAACCTCCAGATTCGATAGTGCCAGTGAGTTAGTTAATATTGTAGTCTGGGTTTTATTTAGCGTCGCTAATTAAAAAGGCCAATGTTATTGTTTGTATATCTACTGCTATTAATATTGTGACGTGTCGTAATAACGAATTTTGAATTTCGCGGGTGAAGGCGAGGATATTGGTCTCATATTGCACAGTGATCCATAATGTATAACAATCGGCAAAAATCTGTAAGTCACTATTTGGGCCCCAAATCATTCCACACGTGTAAGATTAAAACAATTTTAAGAGTAAAACAATATCTGGTCTGCATACTTGATGCGAGGGCCTTTAATTAGTTGTTACATGCAAAGTATTCTTATGACTGATTTAACAAACACAATTTATTTGCGGATATACTTTGCAAAAGAGATTAATCTAGTCACAAATAGACTTATGCATTTAGAAAATAATGATAAAAATAAATAAATAAATAAATAAAAATAAATATCCTCAACTCGTGTCCAACTCAGGGTCGGGTCGACATATGAGATGAGCTCCTATATTTAGACGCCTGTGAATTATTAGGGTGCAGGCCAACCACGCCAGATGCATCATTACAGAGACGAATGAACGAAATAATAATAATAATAATAATAATAATAACAATAATAATATTTGAACTGGACTTTTTAGTGCAACTATACGCCAGGTTTCTTCATCCAAAAATTCTGTAACTGCACATCTGCAAAAGATTCACTAAACATCCTTACAAAAATAACAACGTTCTTTACGTAAGGATACGATTAAATGACTGATCGATATTAGCATGCCTTTCTTTTTCTTGCGGTCTTATAATATTATATTGACATGGCTTAAATTAGCTTCAATAATTAACAAAATAACTTCACTTTCATTGTAAGGATTTACTTGCAGTTGTGATTTTGATGGATTTCGAAAATCGAAGGGTTTTTTCCTGCTCTTGTTGGAGTTGTTTAAGACCGCTTCATTTACTAGTTCCGATAATATTTCCTCTCCATGCTAATTTAAATGTACTTTAGTTGCAAAAGGGGTTATTTGAACGGATTTTCACGTCGAAGTTCTACAGTCTTTCCTTTTTACTTTTATCGCTAATATCTTCAAAACTGACACTAGGGCGTCCTATTTGCTTTTTAGAACTGTAGGGGTAGTTGAACTAGGAACTAAAACACTTCATGCTTTTCGCTTTTGTTAAGTATTTTGTTGCAGTATAGCATCATCTCTTTGCGAATTTTTTCACGTAATATTCAGAAATACTCGCAATGTTTATAGAATATATACAAATTGAAATAAACGTTTGTTAAAATTATTCCTACCTTCATATAATTTTTACGGAGAACTTCGTACAGTTCCCTTCTAGATTTGTAGAATTCCACAAGATACCATCGCAAATCAAACAAACTGGATAATTTGTGTGAAAGTTGAGATATTAGCATGCCTAAAGAATGCCTTTTTCCATGGGCATTGCGTTACTGCAATCAGCTGTCAGTTAATGTATCAATAGAATTCCCGTCCTGATGCAAACACACGCACGCTCACGGGTGGCAAGGTCGTTATCTGCACAACACGAGTTCATTAATGTGCTGCGTAAATAAAAAGTAGCAAACTATAGCAAAAGTTTTCACCCGTGCCAGTTTAGCAACACTTTAAATTATTCTTTGCTTTAGAAATCGTCGTGGGAAATGGCGGCGAAAGCGTTATAGCTCAAAATAACTTTCGTTTTTTCAAGTCCGAAGTAAAAGTTATTAATTTTATTATAATTCAGATGTGGGCTTTTTATCTGTGCATTTGCAAGAAGGTATAAGTCTGTTTAACACAATTATAGCGAGAAGCGTTAAAATAATTATCACAAAAAAAATTAATATTATGTCCAAAATGTGGCATAAAAATTCCGTTTTTATGATGCATAAATTCGCGGCCCGAAAATTAGGTCTAATAATTAGTATAGAGAATAATTTATTTTACAGATTGGTACTCAATTTATTTGTTTAGAAGACAGTTCAGATTTTACAGCTGTAATGAAAAGTAAAAAATTATATTTTTGCCGTTTTTTTTTTTTACATTCTGGATCACTGTGCATTGGTAGGAATAGATTTACGAGTCGTCTACACCCGAAGCGAAAGACTCGCGTAGAGTATCGAAATGTCTGGGCCCTCATTCCAGAGACCTCTACGCACAACTACTTAACTTCCATGTTTGTAAATATCTTTGCCGAGAACCTAGAAAGTTCCTCCCCGCCTATATGATCTGTAGCGAAAACGGAAGCGAGTCAGTCGTGTTTTTGACAGCGATAAGTGAGTAGACAGTGTGTGAACAAATTTTGTGGGCGGACTCATCAGAGACTGTAAATTAATTGTGTACTAGACAAATTTTGATTCAAGATTGTTAGTGCATATTGTGATTACTATTTACCGATGCTGTGTAGAATTAAGTAAAGTTTTAGTGAAATATATTGTAGGGCATCTTTGTGGATTATTTACCCCAAATCGGCTTGAGGACTACAGCTACGATCATATAATACAATATTAATTACATTATTTTAGTGACACCTGCGCGGGAGCTTTCTATTTGAAGATTTTCCAGTAGATAGAGAATCTCCTCATAATGGAGTAACGGTACCAATGAAACGCTGAGTAAATTTAATGGTAGGGTTCCTGTCTTAAATTATGTAAACCTGCTTGCTTTCCAGTCTTTTGGTAGATTGACTAGTGTGCTTCTATCGAAATGGCCTGTTTTTATGGAAGCAATATTAAAGTCTATAGTGCAATGTCAGTCTGTAGTGAAACATTTTTCAAGTGTAATTCAGTCAGTCCCTTGCGTTGTAAAATGACATAAATCATACCCTAACATCTTAGTGAAGTAATTGCCAGGAGCACATACTGAATTCATAGTAACCAGCTGATCTTTGATTTTTTATGTACACAGCTGTTTTTCTCCTTTTTTTTGAAGTTATTATTATTATTATTATTATTATTATTATTATTATTATTATCATTATTATTATCATTATTATTATCATTATCATCATCATCATCATCATCATGGAAATTCAACAAAAAATTATGTCGATGGAAATGGATTCCTTGAGGCGAGCAAAAAGGATGTTCAGAGTTGGAAAACAAATAAAATAAATAATGAGCAATAAAGTCATACGAGAAAAATTGAGTATTATATATTGAGTATTATATTATATAAGATATAAACGATTAAATTGGTACGGATATGTACGACTAATGAAATAAGAAAAGTTACCCAGGAACACATCGGAATAGTGTTCACCTGGAAGAATAAAGAAAGGAAGACCTCGGAATTCATGGTTGCAAGAATTAAAAATAAAAATTGGAACGAGAATAAGTGGTGTAGAGTACATGGAATGTATGTATATGGATGAGTGGAGAAAGAAAATAAAACTTTGGGCACAGAAAGATGTGTAAATATTAAAAATCTATATATATATATATATATATATATATATGATATGAAAAGAAAAAATGAATGCTTGAGTCGGGATTCGAACTCGAGTATAATATCTATATATATATCATTATTATCATCGACATAATTATTATTATCATTATTGTTATTATTATTATTATTATTATTGTCATTATTGTTATTATTCTTATTATCATTATTATTATTATTATTATTAATATTAGCGCCTAGGAAAAATGGATTTTACTTTTAAATTTAATAACTTACTGTTAATCTTAGATGTTTATATAATTGAATGCTAATTATTAATTTAATGTTAGTACCGTCGGTTTGTACAGTATATCCAGAAATGAGCAGTACATACACTGATATTTTTATAAATAATTGTAATCAGTATCTTAAATAAAATTTTGTGCGCCCATAATTTACTTTTTTCATATAATTTATTCTAATCCTGTGAAAGAAACGCACCTTTGGAAATAATCCATGGTATATAAAGCCCGGGTTCGTAACAAATCACGATATTAAAGTAGCAGAATCCCAAATTAATCATCGGAATCAAGGATTTGTATTCTAATATCCTAGAAATATGTAATTTATAACGTTGATATATTCATGTGATATCTCGACCTGCTGCAAAAGTCAGGTGTTTAGTATTATAATCTGTTACTTGAGCCGGGGATAAATCCACCACTGTCTTAGGTAATAAAATAGCAGCGAGTGTGAAACATCCCGACTCACAAATCAAGCCTGAAAATGGGATATAAATATTTTAGAATTTCAGTGTATAGGTGGCAGCAGGACTCTTGGAATTAGAAGACAAATCCTGAGAAATGTGATCTTCATAATGTATTCACGCCTGTGAGCCCAATGTCGTCTTCACTGCAGTACGAAGTTCCTTGGCATCGGGCCCTCTTGGCACACACTACCTCGGGATATGGTATTTTGAAAGCTTTATGGAATCCTAGACTCACAGGAGAAAAGAAGAAGAAAAATAAAAAAAAGTTCTCTGGAGTACATTGCGCTCTATTTCTCACATAAGTGCAACGAAGATTTGTGGGTAATGATGCAGAAATTTAACACATATTACTTTCCAAAAAGACTTAAACATTTTTGCTATAGATATGTATGAAAATTCAAATATATTCTGTATATTTATTCTGGTAAGAAGATGGACAGACATGCGAATGGAGAAGACTATTTAACAGTGTGCTACATGATCTTTATAGGAAATCAAATTTAATAAGAACAGTTAAGTCTCGTAGACTGCAATGGGTGCGATATGTGGCACAATGGGGAATGAATAATAATAATAATAATAATAATAATAATAATAATAATAATAATAATACTAATAATAATAATAATAATAATGCTTTATTTATTCTGGCGGAGTTAAGGCCATAAGGCCTTCTCTTCCACTCAACCAGCACAATTACAAATAATATTTGACATATATAGATATACAGTATACTAATTATAAACAGTTAAAGATACATTAAATGTAGCAATGTAAATTTCATGTACAAACAATATATTATAGGATAATAACAATAATAATACTTACGATAATAATAATAATAATATAATAATATAAATATGATACATTATACGAGAAACACAAATTAATATATATACCTTACACTGGGTAATGTTGAAGTCCAGGTTAGAGCAAATAGGGGCATGAAATCCTCTTGTTAGAAAATCAGAGGGAAAACGCCTAGTTGGTAGACCAACAATGAGGTGGGAGAATAACAATAACCATGATTTGATAGAAGTAGATAATACAGCGGATGATTTGAAAACATTAGCTCAGGATAGGGATCTGTGGAGAGTTTATGTCCGCGCTGCCATGAATCTACGTGTTCGATAATGTCAGTGAATTATTTCCATTTTAATGCGAATATTAATTATATAAAAATGAATACTCTTTTTGAGAAATTATTGTAGGTACGATAACATATGTCTCTGTTTATAACTTATCTAAAAGAAATAAATATATTACTGTGTTGGTATTGAAAGTGACATACGTAGTCAAACGAACCGAATATATAACGAACTTTGTTCCATGCAAAATCTACTGTTCAATCTAGAATAAATGGAGTTCGTCCATGACAAATGAATCTCATTAAACCAATTTCTCGTAGACAAATTGTATTTAGTACTTCAACAAATATTTTATGAGCAACATAGTAAAGGAATTGCTGGTTGAGGAAAATTAAATTGGTTTGACTAAGATGAAGCTACGATTAAAATGTCGCATCTGAAATATAGTCACATTATCAATATGAAAATGTGGAGTATAAATACTTCATTTTTAGTTTTAGGAATATATTAAATTACCCTCCTCGCAGCTACTCTCCAGTCTGCTGGGCATATTTTAAGAGTTTGTGCAGGGTATAAACTCAATGATTATTCAATATACGTTTCACTGTTTGACGTTAATGTTTATCAAATTATCGTAAGTAATGTAGTGATTTCCAAATTATCGATAAAATCACGACTCACGAAGTGAGGAGTGAATTTATCCAGATTATTTGGAAATCAAGAGTGGCATTTGTTAGGACTATTTAACGAATAAAATTAAGCTGTTTACTCACAAATCATTATTTAACTATAGTTATTTTAAAGTATTTATATACTTAATGTAAACGGCGATGTTTGAAAACAAATGAGAAATGATTGGTACGCTTGATTTGCTTCTTTTGTTCATCACTGCAACCAGATCATATTATTTATTGCCAAAGGATCACAATATTGTAAGAATGCACCCTAGTGGAGACATTTATAACCAAAGTTATAGGTATTAATTAATTTGATGTCCTATGATGGAACTATGTCAATTATATTTTTCTGCAACGTCATTTCCTGGAAAATAATTCGACTAAGAAAGTGCAAACAGTGTTTTTTTTTTTTTTTTGTCGTACAATAAATTGTTACAAATGATTTTATATTATCTATCGCATGCGCTTTCTGCTGACATTCATGCACTATATATATATAATCTGGTAGCCGTATTTCATGGAGGGTCAGTCACTGCAAAATAATGCTATGACCTATTCAGAATGTTAAAAAGGAGGTGTTTTCTTTATTATGATAAACTTTAGTTGGTAAATTTTAGGCGAAACACGACTGTGATTGGTTGTAAATCAAGTATAATTGAAATGTGATTGGTCATTGACTCCCGTTTGGGGCATGAGTTAAATAGTCAGAAATATGTGATAAGTTTGGGTAATTTGGTCTATTAGGTCGTTTGTTGAGTTTTGATTTAGGTTATTTTACAGTTACTGTTTATAGGATTTTTGAATTAGGAAATTATCTCCTACTTGTTAGTAGTTATTGAAAGGGATGCCCAACTCGAACAAACAGGAAATGCTTTCTAGATGAGTCGTTCGGAAATTTAAACTCACAAGGGAATTGTCAACCATTGCATGCCGAAAACTACCCTGAGATTTCTCTCAGAGAAGAATTGTGATGTTCCAAGGGCGATTAAAAAATCTGCCGTTTTTAATAGCAAGGCACTAAAATCCAGTGCCAAATCTATCATTTATACTGTAGGGAAGTAATACAACCCGTGACTCGGTAGATTGAATAACCTTCATTATCTGCCGTCTGCGCCACGTCCCGCCTCACTCCACTCAGCTCTTATAGAACCATAAATCCAAAGGTGTATTTAATGGAAAAGTAAAGGTGGAAGGGGATTTTATCAGTATTTCTATTTAATCCTTAAGCAGGGAGTAAACTGGGTTGCCGTTACTGGATTCTGGCTTCGATTTCGTAACCTGCAAGTTAAAAAAAACGGCATATATTTGTTGGACTCGGTCCTTGTAACAATCAACAACTCTTCTCCGGTTGAAATTTGAAGATAGGTTTGGAGCGTTGCATTGGTTGACAGTTCGCTTGCCAGTACAATTCAGGAGAAACGGAGGTGCTTTCAGTTAACTCGATATAACACAAATCTAGTTGAATTTAAAAACGTTATTGAGGCTGAGGTATGGCGTGAACCCCTTGGACCTAAAAACTCGTGTATGGTTTAAATTAACGACCTATATACGTAATCTTTCATATAATCATAGTTGTTTTCAAAAAATTGGTAACTGCAAGAGGTATGTGTGCTCTTGAATGTAACCAGAATTAACACCATCCAATTAAATATTAAATTGAATAAAATACTGGACCTCACGACGTACAACAATCGGCAATCTTACAATTACTCTTTCGCAGTTGATATTAATTGTTTGCAATGTTTTATACTTTGTATGTACGTTGATACACAATCGTAAAGGCCTATAGTCTATATTGAAACTTCTATAGGCCTATAGTCTCTTACGAAGTTATAATGATTCTATAATTATATTACTTAAATTTATGCATTATATTCTATAACTTACATTTATGACTCATTCACGCATTTCAATATTACAAATATTTTATACCGTCGTCCGGGTAGCTGTGGAGGCTGAGTTTATTGAAATTAACTTCACAATGTTTGCACAAAATCTTCGATTTTATTTATTTATTTCACCGTATTTACACAAATACTTGCTGCTATAATAGTCGCTTCTTTTACAATTATTTATTTGATCACTCAATTATTCACATTCGCTGACGGCTTCACTTAACTCATATACATAGCTATAAACTTAGTCTCTTTACTCGTTATCAACCCTGTCACAACTGGCTGATCAGACCTTCACACCTCATACATGCGAGGGTAGGAATAATATGGACACCAGTCTAGACTTCTCTCGAAAGGAAGCCTCAAGTAGCAGATTCTTCTAGAATAGACATATCTGAAAAATATTTCTGCAGAAATTACTCCTGGAGAGGTCGTTCGCTGCCTGCACACGAATCCAATTAGTCTACGCGTGGTCCTGCTGCTGTCCGCTATATTCAAAGGCGGTAATTTGAGCAACAGATCAAGAAATCGTAACAGTACATACATATATATATATATATATATATATATATATAATATACACATGCATATATAAACCACATGCATACATACATATATACACACATACATATGCATTTACGTGCGTACATACGTACAGGCAGACATACATACATATGTGCAGCCTTAGAAAAAATTCATGGGGCAATTCATGATATTGAAAAGTTAAAGTTTTGAACAGCGATTCACAAGAGTTTATTGTTTCGTGTGCTGTCTCCTGTGAGTTCAAATCGGGCGGCCTAAGTCTTTATTCATTTAGTAAAGTAAAGTGATCCCACTACAGACCTCAGGAGGCCCTTGGGGTAGTAGGAGGTTAAGGCTCCCACTTTTTCTGGACAATCGGCACTTTATGTCAGCCGGGTTGTGAGCCCTGCGTGACGGCCGCATTTACCTCCAGAACAAGCGTCTGGTACTCATTTCCGTTAGAGGCTGAGTCGACCCCAGGGCCATAGTGCCGCCGGAGGGTTTAGGTCAGTTAAAAATCCTGACCCCAACGGGACTCGAACCCTCGACCCTCCGGCTTGAAGCTCAGTGCCTTAACCACTACGCTACGGCGTGCCCCTATTCATGTAGTATTATCATCATTCACTTCAGTAGAGCAGTCGATTAGCTGCTCCCTTGTGACGACGCGATCCTGGACAGGAAGACTTTTTTAACAACATCGTTAATGTTTATAACGCCTAGGCTTCGTTAAATAAATCCATATATAAATATATGAAAATTAATTAATTAAAGAAAATAGGTCATATATAGAAAATGAATAACGATTGTAACATCTCACTACTTTACAAAACACAAAGCTTAACAAGATTGTTTACTTCCACAACCAATGCAAAACGAGTATGATTAATTTAAACTAAGTTTATTATATACAACTTTATTCATTAGAGGATTGCCTCAAGGACAAAGTGATACAGACAATTAATGTTTGGAATTGATGAAGTACATTTTGTAAATACATTTAACAAAATTCAAATTGTAGGCCTAATTGAAGTATACATACTATAAAGTATATATATATAT